>OMNW01008089.1:0-10414 GCA_900303245.1 Selene dorsalis
GAAGGAGGAAGGAAGGAGAGAGAGAGAGAGAGAGAGAGAAGGGGGGAGAAAAGGAGGAAGAGAGAACAAAGGAGAAGTGCAGAGAGGGTGCCATCTTCTCTAGGGTAGCACATGTTTGCTGAAGACTTCAGACTGTTGATGATCATGTGTCCTGTCAGCCAACTTTTGATGGACCGGGTGTTCTATTCTATTCTCTTCTACATAGTACTAAGTGTTATCTTATTCCCCTAGAAATGTACACTGTATAGAGAATATTTCACATTTCATAAGATAAAATTTACACATTTTTCATTCTATTCTATTCGAATAAAATTCTAATATCACTCTAGACTAGTTTAGTCCATTCGAGTTTTTAGACTCTCGTCCCCTTGTCTATTCTGTTCTAGTCTGTTTTAGTCTTATCTATTTTAGTCAAATCTGGTCTAGCCTTATTAAATCTAGTCGAGTTTGGGTTGGTACAGTCTACTCTGGCCATGTCATACTAATCTAGTCTAGTCTTGTCTTGTCTTGTTTAGTTTATTCTACTCTATTTTAGTCTGGTCTAGTCCAGTCTAGGTCTAATCTAGTCTGATTAAATCTAATCAAGTGCAGTCTGTTCTGGTCTAGCATAATCTGGTTTAATTTATTCTTTTCTATTGCAGCCTAGTCTTTTGGAAGGAAACTTGCAAAATGTCAATATGAAATATTTAATTATAAATAGGTGAATAGATAATACTGTAATATGACAATATCTGTACAATCAGATATTTAAATATAGGACAAAATAGTAGATAATATAACCTTGCACAGCTGCTGTATGTTAATGATTGTACATGTCAGTTAGTCAGTGTTTGGTGTGTGTGGTCTACTGAGTGCAGTAGGCTATGTGTTTTACAATTAAATGGATTCATTCTGGACAGTCTGCTGCTTTTACAAGCAGAGTGACACAGATATTGTCCTGTCTGTTTTATTATCAATATTTTATTTATATTCTCTGAGAGCGTTTATTGACTTATCAACACCTATTTTCTAATTTTCAATTCTATTCCGTGCAGTAATCTTCTGCTCTCCTCCTCTGTCATAATGTAGCAGTAACACTGCAATGTTACACCAGAAGAACAGACTGCTGCCTGGTCACTATCTTTAGGACTGTCCTAAAGAGACTTGAGTGTAATATGACACAACAGCGCGCACACACACACACACACACACACACACACACACACACGGTCACTCATATGTCTCAACAGCAACGGGATAGCAAGGGTAAATTTACAACAAAGCTGTCTGGAATTACAATTACTTCCCATTGCTAGGAACTGAATAAATGAACATGTGTTTGTGTAGGAGAAACCCTTTTCGGACTGTCTGCATGACGTAATACAATGTAACAAGTTGCTACACTTGACGTGTTACTGCATATCTGTAATCAAGGTCACAGCATGGGATTCAGCAGAGCCCTCTTATATATGTAAAATCCTTTTCAGGATGATCGAATGTTTCCTTTTATCATGGATGATTTGCTCTTTCAGGAGCCAAGGTGTGAGTTTATATGGAGATGACCAGACCTGTAGCCGTTTGTTCTCTGTAGCATTGTTAGAGGCCTCAGAAGCCTGTGAAATATTACCCCCACTGACTTAGTGAAGGCAAGGCTGGTGATTAAACACTTATGGAAAGTGTGATTTGTGCAAACTATAGTGACCTCTAGTGACTGTGTTTTATAGTTATTAAACAAAAGAGCCCACAAAGTGTCATTAAGGCATTTTATTAGCAGAAAGACTATTAAGGGGTGATGGCAGCTAATGATTCTCTCTGTGAAACTAATGAAACTCAACAGAGACAACACCTCTGTGTTTCTGTAACACGTTTGTAATGTATATGACGTGAAATGTGTTGCGGTATTATAACGTAGGTACCACTGAGCAGAAGTTAAAGGCACACACTTTTGGACACTTTGTTCGCAATAGTATTTCCTCTATTTACATGTTGCGAGAGCATTTCCCTGAGTTTGTTAACTGTGGGGGTTGTGATCCTGATACATAAGAATAAATGCACAGACTACTGTTGGTACATGTGTCAGTCAGTAGATGGTGCTGCAGAGTGTGAATTGCTGAGTGTCCTGTTCGTGTGTGTTTATCAAAGTAGGAGAAAAACTGGAGTGATTAGGCTTGATGGTGAAGTGACCCCGTCAGCCTCTTTTAGTTGTTTGTCATATCCAGTGTTGGCCATGTACTGTGACATTTTTATTGATCCATTTTTGTGTCACATGCAGTTAAAACAAACAATAAAAACACAAATATAATGCATCCTCTGAAAAACACATGAAGAAAACAGAAAACCGCAAAGAGCCTCTGCACCATGTTTAGCGCAGAGGTCCATGTTCACTGTGGCAATGATTACTCAGCTGTCTCCCCTCTGCAGACAGATAACCATGCAGGGCATCACTTTGGAGTTTGTGGGGATGGGGTTTCAGTGACACTGACCAGAGGTCCTTTTTTATTTATCTGGCTTTGCTCTGTCTCAGCTGCCTCTTCCACCACCCACGTCCTTTTTCTTCCAATTCATCTTCTTCTTCTTCGTCTTCTTCTTCTTCAGTGGCCTCTCCCCTTTGTCCCTCTTTCATCTCACCACCAGAACAGCTGACACAGAGGTTAATAGGCTTGTCATTGATTTACTCTCAACTGCGCGCTTCTTGCACTGGCCCCAAAAGTCTGCACCTTTTACATCTGCCCTATTATCTGTCTGATGCCGCTGTTCAAATTGTCTGGCCATTTGAAGGTGTTCAGCGGCCCCATCTGTGTTGAAGATAGTGCTGCAAGTGGATCAATTGATTTACTGTTATCTTTCAAGCACCACCCCCCACTCATATGACCACAGAACGTATTTGATGATTACTAGAAAGACCGAGCTGGTTGGAGCTTTTCAATGCATTCACATCCAGCTGTGAGTAAAGGAGGTTGACAGGCGGCACACAGCTGATTGTCCCCTCATTGATTTACTATTACCTGCGTCTTCTGTGCCAACTGCGACCGCCCCCCACCCACTCACCCCCTCTGATTCTTCAGTGTGTCACAGTTCCCTGATAAAACAACAAATAAAAGAAGACAGAGAGGGTTGGAGAAGCAGGACAGGATGGAGACAGAGTAAAGATTCAGGTCAAGTCAACCCTGTGGACAAAAACGCCATTCAGGAAAAGATGCTCTAAATGGAGCTAAGACTGTATGGCCACTTTGTTTTGCCCTTCTCCAACTAAAATTTGACCTAAGATGTATTTTCATCTCTCGTCACTGTGCTACACAAAAAATAGACTGATAACCTCAACTCAGTGTCTAAAACATGTGCAGATCAGTTCTCCAGGACATCCTGTGACAAGCTGTTGTTAAAAACAAAAGTGACTATGAGAGCTGAACAAATGTAAAACTTATAGTGTGGGATGGTACAGTGGCTCAGTGGTTAGCACTGACACCTTACAGCAACAAGGTTCTGGGTTTGATCTCTTTTGCCTGTTCTCCCTGTTCCTGCTTAGGTTCCATTTGGGTTCTCAAGCTTTCTCTCACAACTTGTCTTGTGATAGACTGAATGTTTGTAACCGGGATTTAAAAATACTTTTTTTTATTATTCTGTTTCTATTTGGTTTGAGTTCTTAAATGGCAATGTTGCATCCATCTGTCTGTACCTGGATGTGGCATCCAGCTGAACAAGAACAACTCCTTAGAGGATTACTGGTGAGTTTGTACACTACAGCAGTACAACGGGACAATAGAGGAACAATAACCTGTGCAGCAGCTTGAAAATCCAAAATTTAGAAGAAAAGAAAAATGAGGAGAGGCCTTTGTGAGCACCAGGGGTAAAAACTGTTCATCAGTACACATTTCTGGAATGTGTGGTTGAATTAACTAACCTCATCTTCTCATGGGAACTGCAACATGTCGGGATCTGCTTTGCTGCTGAAGAAACAAAGCTTACATTGAGGAGGGGGCAGTGGGTGGAGGGCTCCCAACCAATTCAGTGGTGACTAATACACACTCCCCTTCAAATTTTGACCAAGCTGGGACAACTCTGTGAGGAATAATAGGAGTATCTCAATATCCAGATGTGCTAATGTGATACAGATGATCAAAGGTGTGTTCAGCGCTGATACAAAAGAGTTCCCTGAAAAGTAAACTTTCATCCACTTTGGGCGGAGACAGCTGTCTGATGCAGAGGAACTCATGGACTTACTCTATTGTTTCTGCAGGACCTTCATCTTTACGTTCACATTACATTACACTACAGCACCTACACTGTAGCTGCTGTGATATAATGTAATGTAATGGATTTTTATTAGACTATTACTATGTTATCAGTATTACTACCAACAAGGTCCGTAACTCTTTGTCATCATGAGACAATGGCCGACGTCCAGTGGAGAGCTTCAGCACTACATAATACATCAACACAGCCATAATGAAAGTGTAAATTAGCACAGATATGGTTGAAAGGCTTTGGCTCAGTTTTACAAGAGAGCGAGGCAGAGAGATAGAGAGAGGAGGTGGGAGATAGTAGAGCTAGAGCTGACCTCCTCTTACTAATTTTGGGCATTACTGCTGCAGTACTGGTGGCTTCGTATATCTTATCATTCCAGAGTCTGCCTTTCTCTCTCTGGTTGTGTGTGTGTAAAGCAAAGTTCTCACACAGACCTGCTTTGTTATGGTAAAGCTCAGTGATATGGTGATTTGCCTCTCTGCTGGATGTGTCTTCATTTTCTCCAATCACCTATTGTATACGCTCCATTTGCTGGGAATGGAAAGCCATAATCTCCCTTGATGTAAACTTTTACATTCAGTGCATTACAGGGCTGCATGTGTAAACTTACAGCCAGAGAATCTCTGATGTCCAACCCAGTGTCTAAATCTCTGTTGCGTAACTTCACTGCTCACAGCCTGTGATTTAGGACAGTGGTGTGTTTCAAGGAGTAAGTCCAACAGTGAAATACTAACCTGAGGTGTAATGAGTTATTGTGCATGATTCATCCATGTGTTTAAACACGACTGTGACCAAAAAAGGGACCCAAACATCTGAGCCCTGACAACAGGCCAAACAAAGACCCGCAAAAGTATTTCAAAGAGTAACAGTCATTAAATCAAGACACTATGAATATTTTTTATTTATGGTTTGCTTGACAGTTATAACCAATCAGCTACAACAATAAAACAGGAAACCAGTTTCAATGTTGTTGTGGCTGACTCTGTGCTTAAAAGGGATATTGGTTGTTTAATAATAGACAAATATGTTTACTTTATGCAAAAGTAACAATATCATACATATTTGTCAAAACCATGACAAATATTGTCCAGAAACCCTCAAAGGCCTCACTACATTTGGCGTCAAAAAAATATTGTAAAGTAATAACATGACGGTGCTATCTGAGTGATTACTGTTAGCAGAGATGGTTCAGCTTTCAACTGTGAGCTTCATTTCCGAAAAAAGATTCAAACTATGGGGGTGTGTTAATTGTGGTGTAAAAACAGCTTTGACAGCTGAAGTTTCAAATTCTAAAACTCCCACTCAATAGGTCAGACTGACTCTGGTGAATTTTCCTTGTCATCGTATCAGTTAGGTTCACACGTGTAGTTTTGCAGGAGATGACTCTACAGTACACTTGGTAGATTGCCATAGTGGTGGTGCAGACATTCATGCCCCTATAATGAATGACTTTTAATATCTTTGGGGGGTTTTGCTAGAAGACATCCTGTAATGAAATCCATGAAAGTGTCTTTTCTAAGTTTTACAGCACAGTATGAAAGTACATTGAAGAAACTTGACATTGGACTATGAAATGATTTTGACATTTATTTTTTCTTTGCTTCAAGCTGTTGGTGTTCTTTCAGTTTGTCTGACAAAATGTTCCTTTGTGATAAAGCTCAGGAGCTACAGTCTCAAATTGGGATCCACCACCCATGTTAGACCGATAACACAGGGGGCGGTTAAATCAGGCTTCACAAGACACAGCTGTGAGCAGTCAGTTTTCCTATTTGTGGTCATAACATTTACTTTCGTCATTTGCAAGTATGGTTCCTCACCTTACCCACATGATCAGATGGATATTATCCTGATCAGCACAGCTTCAGGCACTACCAGGAAGAAGACAAAGAGGGGGGTTGTATAATATTACACAATATTAAACTGAACATAAAGAGGCATAGTCCAAATCTTGATGACTTCTGCATGGCCTGAAATGCTTAATAAATGTTCTTCTGCAGTGGCAAATGGAAAGACTTTGTGCTTTTATGAATACACGACTGATTATTTATAACAAATAAAACCAACAAAAATGATTGCTTTCATACATTTTTCAAATTTCATGAGAAAAGTTAAAATCTATTTATCACCCTCTCTTTGAGTACAGAAAGCAATCTTTCTGCTAACTTGTTTGTTCTCTGTCTTAGTTGTGGAAAAATCCAGTGGGCTTTGGCAGAGCTTAAAGGGCAATTAGGAGCATAATGAAATAAACCAGCTGAGTCTCCTGTTTGACAAGGGAAGGATTAAATAGGTACTTTAGTGACTGGTTGCTGGGTACAAAACTTCTGAACATGAAAACCTTGTGCAATTCTGATGTACTTTCTCTGAGATGTGACTTTCATGGTGATTCTCTTTAGAGGCCTGAAATCATGCATCTCCTCATTTTCATGTGTATCTATTATTCCTCTCCTTATGTATGTTTACATTGCTTTTGTGTGTGCCACAGCTGGATTTGCCTCCAGGCAACACAGCAATGTGATCACACGGCGAGCCTGAGACACCTCCAAAGCCTCGTTTGGATGATTCGGTAGCAGCGTGAGTCAAATTAGATTTTTCTGTCAGAGTTGCCTCCTAATGCATCCTGGCATGATTTGATAATAAAAGTCACAATGAAACGACAACAGCGAAGACAACCTCAGACAGCCAGCTTGAATCAAAGTGGCTTAGTCTCTCCTCGCTCTGCTGGAGTGGTGCTCAGGCTTCCCGGCTAAAGAGGTGTCTAAATGATGATCTTATCCCAAAATAATTAGATCTAATCTGGCCTGATGTAATGCAATCTGATGCTGTTAATGTGCAGTGATTGTACAATGGCCTCTAAGGGATAAAGACAACTAGAAGCAAATTATGATTCATGAACAGCAGTGGCACTATATTGTCATATTGACACCAGTCAAGCATAAGTTTCAGTGGAAGTAACAGTTGAGGTGAGTGTGGTCTTTAGTGTCTTACTGTGAGAAAACAGTTTATAACGGGAAGTAAAACACGTGATCATTATGAAATTTCTTGTTAAAGCCTTTCTTTGGTGTTGGTATCAAGTTCGTATCAAGAGAAAAAAATATAACCTTGTATGTGAAAGGAGGGGATTGAAATGTTATTGAACAACTGATAGTCACGTGTGAACTCTGTACCAAATTTACCCTCTGGTTACAGGTCAGATCACAGTTGGACGGTGGACGACGCACACGGCCAACAGCATTTGCCAAAGGTATACCGACTGACAGCAGGACAATCAGGAATATTTAACTTCCTGTGCTCCCCTGGAACTGTACCATGGACACACACACACACACACACACACATACACACACACAGGAACTGTGGGTTGTGTAAAAATGCAGTCATTGTCACAGGCTTCAAATACACACACGTACACAGATTGGTGTCACACATATGCGTATGCACACAGATAATATACATACACGTATTCACGCATACACACATGCAGCCTGTTGCCAAGGCAGCCCAGTCAGCTGGTGTGACGCCATATGTCACAGTGTTGGCAGTGCCACAAGTGTCCAGTCGGTGAGCTACAAACCTGTCTGAAAGGTTTGAAGCTACAGCACTACAGGGAAGTAGAAATGACCACACACCACACACACACACACACACACACAACTGAAATATATGGATTTTTTTTACCGTCTCATGACCTTGTTTTACCCTGCAAATTGAGCAGAAGTGGCACCTACCATGTGACTAAGCCATCAAAACCACAAGGCAGTGACTGATTTTTATTATTCTGTATAAATTGTGTTATTGTGATTTTTCTGTATAAAAATCACAATAACCCACAAAGCCATGACAGCGGTTACATAACTAAATATTCTTTTCATATGATTTTTTAACATCAGGAATATTTTCATAAACATCCAGAGGTCACCACTGTTGTTCATAAGTATGCCAGTAAATTTGCTGAGCCGCTGGTGTTGACATGCTGATAAAGATTTAGTGATGATGAATTGAAAATTAGGTTTAGCTTTGTCTTTGGCCATGGTTGTGTTTACAAGAGGTTTTAACACACCCTCTCAGTAGCACTATGTCGTCAGTGCAGACTGGAGTCTACAGTGAGTCGCCCTCAGAAAGTGACAATGTGGACTGGTGCTAGCCGGGGCATGTTAACTTCAGCAGAGGGAAAGACGTGATAGTTAGCGAGTTAACATGGTATGATTTTGTATGAAATTCCTCTCTGAGCTGGTAAAGCCAGATGGGATCTCCTGCTCGCCTCAGTAACGTAAGGATCTGTTATGGAAATCACCTCGAGCTGAGAACTGTTTGACTTTCAACTCCCAGATCACCACTAAGGCCCCAAATACCATCCTCCACTTAAGAAGGCCTGTTCTTAGTTTGACGGTTGATCTTAGGATTTGTGCGGTACAAAGACAGCTCAAGTTCTCATCACCTATGAACACCGAGAGCTTCTGAGTGTATTTGTATGACAGCTGTGAGTGGTTAACAGCACAAGGAGCACCAATGTAGACCCAGTGTATTAGGAACACTGTATTAACACTAGGTGGGGCTTCATTTTGTCCTCTAAACAGCCTCAGGTCTCCAAGGCATAGATTCAACAACATAATGGAAACATTTATTTGAGACTCTTCTCCATGTTGACATGACTACATCACATCCTTACTGCAAATGTGTCAGCAGCACATTCATGCTGCCAGTTTCCTGTTCAACCATTATTGTAAAGCTATTCTACTGGACACAGATCTGGACTCAGCGATTCAGGAGGCCAATGTAGTCAACAAAACTTGCCGTGATGGTCGTGAAAACCAGTTTGAGACAACTCTTTCATGTTAACATGGGGCATTATTATCCTGGAGGTAGCCATCAGAATATGGCACACTGGCCATGAGTGGATGCACATGGTCTGCAACAGGTCATGGCAAACAAACCCTGATTAAGGGGAGTTTTCATGATTCATGATACTGATGGCAAATTCTTACGCTACTACCTATCTGTGATCCATCCATCAGACGAGCCTACATTTGACAATCTTCAGACGTGCCCACCGTAGCCTCACACTTCTATTCCTGGCTGATAGGACTGGAATCTGACGTGGTTCCCTGCTGTTGTAGGCCATCCACTTCAAAGTTCAACATGTTGTAAAGAGTGGTTATCTTTGTAACCACAGCCTTTCGTCTCAGCCTTGTCTGGCTGTTCCCCTCTGACCTCCACAATAATCCACAGAATTTATTCTCACTGGATGTTTCATTGTCTTTCACACCAGTCTGAGTAAGATCCCAGGAGATCATCAGTTTCAGAGTCAGTCCAGCCGCCTGACACCAAAAATAACACCACGGTCAAAGTCAGTGAGATCACGTTTTAGTCCCATTGTGATGTTTGATGTGAACGTAAACTGACCCATGGTGCAGCCCAGCTCAGGTGTCAGCTGACAGGCCTCACCTTTGATGTTCTCCATGTTTACCTCCCGTGTCCATCTTAGTTTCCCAGCTATTTGATGGATAGCTTGAGAATTTGGAAAATACTATTTTTAAAATTTTTCCAGTCTCATATACTAAAACTTAAGGTGCAGCCAGAAGATGGCTATAACTTAACTTAGCATAAAGGCACAGCAGGGAAACAATACACTGTTGTATGTTTAACTAGTACAAAAAGTCAACACTGAGATCAGTCGTATCAATCATATTAATAGATGTAGTATTAGTAGTATTAATTATATTTGGACACTGAAAAAAAACAAACTCAAAAATCAAAAACAAAACAAATTGAGAATATATGTGTTTTCCACCTTCATAAAGATCACAGCAGCAGTTATCAGGGCAATGATCCAACACCAGATCAAGGGTCTCGTTTACAGTTACTCACTGGGTCAGTGTGTGCCACCACAGACTGACGTGCAGGCAAGATAGGGAGGCCTTATTTATAGCCCAGAGCTACCAGGTACAACCGATCAGTGTAGTGTTGAGTCATGTTGTGGTTCAACAGGCCTGTTGCTTTTTCCCATAACTGATGTGTGGGATTATTTGGTCATAACCCTTGGTTCTCATGGACTGAAGGAGAATATGCTAATTATGATCCATGACTGCAGAATAATGTGTAAACAGTGGCAGCTCAACACGTACGACAGCGCTTTCAGTTTGTGAAAGCTATTTTTTCCCTTCTCTGACATGATGACTCTACAGTCAGGATC
>OMNW01008090.1:0-10260 GCA_900303245.1 Selene dorsalis
GAACCGGGAGTGGTACCGGAACCGGAACCGGGACCGGAACCCGAACCGGAACCGGGACCGGAACCCGAACCGGAACCGGGACCCGAACCGGGACCGGAACCCGAACCGGAACCGGGACCGGAACCCGAACCGGGACCGGAACCGGGACCAGATCCGGGATCCAGACAGGGACCAGAACCGGGACCGGGAACTGATATGTTTCGACGCTTCCGATGACATCTGCTGTATTTGACTTTACATGGCCTTGAACTCTGGATAATTTCCTTTCAAAGACTTGAAAAGTGACATAAGTCAAATAGTCTAGCTATACACTAATCCAAAATGGCGCCCATGAAAAAGCCCTCACTCCACTAGTCGGGTGTTTTAATGCTGATTGCTTCACTTTGTTTCTTAAAGAATCTGAGGTGGGACATTGAATCATTGGGTCATCTAGTGGGGAAAGTTACAAGTACTTCTCTCTAAGTGTAGCAGAAAGGGTGGTCCTCACTCCATCTCCACACTGGAGCTCACTGTGATGCCCATACAGGAGTGTGTGTGTGTGTGTGTGTATCAAGCAGTGTTTCTTTACAATGTTAATCCAGGAGGTTGGTCTTTCAATGTGAGTGTTATTTCTTCATTTTACCCATAGATGTTGGAATGCTTTTCCCCAAACCCCTGCCCTCTTTCTCAAATAGTCCAAGTGTAAATTTGTTCTGCTCAAAACTCTTGTTTGCACATAGGTCTGAGCCGATGAAACTTCGGCCGCTCTCACTCTGAGATTTTTGTTAAGTAACCCGGTCAGACTCCCTGAGCCAACGGAAAAGCCAGGTGTGACGTCAACAAACAACGTGGTCACTGCATCATTGTGGCATTGACTTATGTAACTTCATTCAGCCGTGTTCAGATCATTCAGCAGCACGGATATTGTTAATGACGCTGCCACAGCTTGGGAACACATTCATTATAACATGCTTAGCTTTCAAGTGGTTATTACACTTAATCATGCAAACACTGGTACTGGACTAACATCAAAAATGAATGCTGATGTGTTTCTTTTTTATCCGTACCTCAGTTTTTATGAACAGGAAATCGTGTTAACTAGCACAAAACACACAGTTGGAGATATCAGGCAGATATGTGTGTGTATGCAAAAGAGTTTTTTATTAGGGTTCGTTTAGATGGTGTAGAAGAAAAATACATTATGCTGTAAATGGACACAAGTGCAATTTATGAGAAATGGTATACGAGTGAAGTGACACAAACAGTTTTGGGTAGAGCTGCATTCAGGCAGGGACTATTTGACACAGAGGCAGAGTTTTAAATGAAAGCATTACAACTTCTAACTAAGAAAAATTGTTCTCACAGAAAAAGACCACCCGTTTGACTAAAGAAAGGAAAGAATATGTCTGTGCATCTGCTTATTAACTGTTGTATCCAATCAGCCAGTCATGTAGCAGCAGTGCAGTACATAAAATCACACAGTCACAGGTCTGATAAATTGTTCACATTAGACCTCAGAATGAAAGAAAAATATGATCTCAGTGACGGCGGTGTGATTGTCAGGGTCAGGTGGGCTGGCATGAGTATTTGTGAAACAGCTGATCTCCTGGGTTTTTTTTTATATACAATAGCAGAACGGAGCCGAAACAACGAACACAGAGTGAGACAGCAGCTGCCTGGACAGAAACGCCTTGTTGACGCGAGACGTCATAAGAGCATGCATGGACAGGTCTGCGGCCACTCAGATAACCACCCTTAACAAGTGCAGTGAGCAGAAAATGCATCAGTCAACAGTCGATATCTGGCTTCAGAGGGCTCAGCAAAAAAATGGACAGTTGTAGCCTGGTCTGATCAACAGGATGACTCCATACATTTGAACCAGGCTGTCGGTGGTGGAGGTCAATCAATCATAGTTGGAGTGTCACAATCCATCCATTGAGTATTGTTGTGATCATGTTTATCCGTTCATGACCACAGTTCAGAATGCTTCCCGTCAGAAACTGGGTTCATCAGCATGACAGTGAGTTCAGTAAACTTCAGTCCCCACACCTGGATCCAGCACCAACACCTGTAGGATATGGAAGAACAGGAGATTGGCAGCTTGAATGTGTAGCTGACAAATCTGCGGAAACAGACATGACATCACTGTTAGAGGTCAAACTGCTTGGACAGAGGATGTCTGAAGTGTGTTGCCGAAAACTTCACATGAATGAGCAACAACAGGAGCCGAGTTTAGAATAAGATGGAGTATGATGAGTCTTGCATTTGTTTGGTGTGATGCACGTTCCACCTGCAGGGAAATCTGGTATTCAAATCAAATTATTCCTCAATGACATTTACAAGTGAGTAGATCAGATTTATGTCTCAGACAGTTTAATCACTCCCATTATGACCTTTACTGTCCTCTGCAGTAGAACAGGTGTAGACTTACTAATCTGAAAGCTTCCTCTCTGCTTAGTCTGTTGGCGGTCACACTGAGAGGCCTTAAAGCACCAATGTTTGTGGTTGTAGGGTCGTGTTTGTGGATGTATGGACCCCATATGGATTTTTGGAAATCCACATGTACAGTAACTCTGTCTGAAGTGATTTAATGAGAGTTCACTATCTCGTCTTTTCTCAGGTGTCTCTGTCAGTCCCGGGTCTGCCAGTGTTGGAGAAAGATGAATCCTACACCTGCTTCTTCCAGGACAGCCACAGTCCCGCCACCGTCACCAAAACGGGGGTCAAATGCCACTCACCTGACACCAGCAAAGTACCCAGGGTGCACAACGGACAGGGTGAGTGGGCTTCATCTCCAGACTTTTTAAGACAAGAACGGATTTGGCAGCATCCTGTAATGAGATTAATCTTTGTGCATGTATGTGTCTGTAAGTCTAGACATACATCACATTTATACAGTTCAAACCCTCGATTTTAGGCTCACCCAATCCATTTTTTCTAAGCTGGTTTATACAGCAGGGAGTCATCTGTATTTTAGAGCATAAATCCATTAGCTACACCATTTATCCTCGGCGGGTCATGGGGGAGGCCAATCCCAGCTGATATTGGGGAAGAAGCATGGCACACCCTTGACCGGTCAAAGATAAACCTTGGCGGCTCCCCTTAAATCTGCCCCATCTAATGATTCAGTGCTTTGACGTGGTTTTTTTTTTTTTTTTTTTTTGTTTTGTTTTGTTTGTTTTTTTTTGGGGGGGGGCTGTTTCACCAGCAGGGAATATGATAAAAGAAGATTAAACAGGCTTGTAAATAAAAATTGAAGCTTGTACAGATGTCACACTCAACCACATATTCAAATGGTTTGTGTGTCTCTCTGTGCCTCTCACCAATACACACACACGCACACACATACACTCATATGGGTTCCCATGCTTGCACTCCTGAAACTTGCAGTTTGTTGTAGTTCTCAGGGTGCAGGGCTCAGGCAGAATCGGCCTGGGGGTTTACTGAGATTTGGACACACAGGCTGTAATTAAGGATTTAGCTGTAGCTTAACTTTACTTAAAGAGGGTTAGTGCCAGCACTCACTTAATAAAAAATGGAGCTGAGGGCCTCTAAGGGCAACTGTTGCTTTAAAATTAAAGATGGGATTCTCACCTGACTGCTGCCTGTTTTACAAAGCTTCTGAAATCGACTCTGAAGTGGGTACAGTTACACATCGTACGCTTCAGGATGAATGCAAGTCCCCCCCCAAAAAAAGATAATGTAGCTGCAGTTCTGGGTTCAAGCTCTTTTGCCCTTAACAATAGGAAGCAGCTCAGTCAACCAAGATTAAAGCTGCCAGCAGCAACCAGAAGGTTTAAGGCTCAACAAAGCTCAACAATGTCACGTCAGCTAGTTTAATGTGGTTTACAGAAGGAGTGAGATCAGTCACACACTTGTGTAATCACAAAGCCTGCAGCATTTCAATAAGTACAGGCTCAACGTTCCAACCAGTTCATCAGATTTGAACAAATTTGGTGTAAATGACTTGTAAGGAAATATATAATGGAGAACCTCAGATTGAGGTCAAATCAGTTAATACCATCACATTATGATCACTAAATTTGATGAGATTCAGTTTATCAGGTTTTGAGGAACATGTTTTTGGTATTTGTGGTGCCCCCTATGGGTCACGTTCAAAAGGCTGTATGGGGACTATACTAAAAAAAAAAAAGGTTTTTATATTGCAAAAACCTAAATCTTAGATTTTGGTGGGGCCTAGACTCAGAGTTTCAGGTAAACTATAATGTGCAAGTAAGATGCCAAAACACTTCTTAGTGGAGTGGATATGTGGATTTTGGTGTCTTTTTGTACTTAATGATAATAATTCACTAATCACTAATAATAATGAACTCACCAGGTTACTCATAGAGATCTGAGAGAGCAGACAGGTTGGAAACAAATCAACTTAACTGAATATGGCGTTATAGTAACCTATGGGAAAAGTGAACAAAATTACACAGAATTTTTTTAAACTTCCCAGATGTTTGCAGTGTTTCTTTTCCACGTTTAGCCCATGTTTGACAGGGGGGAAGTCTCAGAGCCTTGAGCCCTCTTGTGTTTACGTCTGCTCTCCCCTGGGCTGAGGATGGAGGGTGCACATGGGTTTTATTACGCCTCTGTGTTTTGGCGGTCAGGACCAAATCTTCTCCCACGTTCCCTCGCTGGTGTTTTGAAGAACATTGTACTCATCCCAGACTTTCTAAGTCAGGAATAATAAGCCAGCCCAAATATTTTCAGAGCCCTGCCTGCTCAGCTCTGTGCTGATGTTACTGTGTTGTTTTCAGTGCTCACTCATGCTGTCTCTCTCTCTCTCTCTCTCTCTCTCTCTCTCTCTCTCTCTCTCTCTGTGTTTTGTTCTATTCAGACTTTGTCACAGTCACATTGTCTCTTCGATTTGGCGACGTCACCGTCACAGCAAGGGATTTCATCTTCTATGACTGCATGGCTGTTAAGGAACTGTCTGGCAGCATGCCGTGAGTTACCACTGATGATTTATACGTTCTGCTCTCCTTGTCTCCTCCCGACCTTCTCTTCTCATTTCTAACTGCGGATCATGTAATAGAGTCTTATTCTCCATCTTGTCCTTTTTCTGTTTTTATCCCTCTCCATCTATGTCCCTGTCAATTCACCCTTCACCTTCTGTCTTTTCTCTATTTTTCAACTTCAATTCCTCTTGCCAGACCTGTGACCTAAACTTAAGCTACAATTTCTTTCATGTCCATACATCTTAGATAATACATTCACCAAGCACTTTATTAGGAACACCTGCACACATGCTTATTCATGTCATTTTCAAATCAGCCAGTTGTGTTTCATGTTTGGTTGTGTCAGACCGGCTGAATGGAGTATTTCTTAAACTGTTGATTTTTATTCACAACAGTCTCCAGACTTAACTCAGGAAAAGAAAAGAAAAACCAAACACCTTATTGATGAGAGATAAGAACTGTCAGTCTGGTTGGAGCTGATGAAGCTTATGGTCACACAGATAACCACTCTTTATAACTGCGGTGACCAGAGAAGCTTTATAAGAGTCATATTAATAACTGATAAACTGTGCTTGGTGACAACTTGCGTCATAGCAGCAGCTCTTAGTCATCTGTCAAGACCATTTACTATGAACAATTCCTGAGCAGGGCAAGAATGATTCAGATGCAGATTGTTACTTTATTGCCCCAAGGGGAAATTTGTTTTCACAGTCAGTACTCCCATTAAACAAATATCATTCAGCAAACATGTAAACATACAACACAGAAAACCACTGACAAAGCAAACACCACACCAGAACATAATCAAGGATGCCTCCTAGAGAAAATTTTAAGAGTACTGCCAATTCTCATGAATGACTTGTGTGTGTGCTAGTTGTTGTCACATGAGGTTCAATTATTATGTGATGTGTGACCTTATAAAATCTATTAGCCAATATTTTTGACTGAGTCACATAGTCAATAATAGAAGTATTACTGATAATAAAATGATAATAAAGAACAAAACAGGCTTGATCTTGTATGTCTGTGGCCTGATAGTTGGCATGGGATCATCTGGCAGTTAGCAGTGCCAGTTTATACTATTTTTTTTTTCCATGTACCGAGGGATATCCCAAAACTGATCTGATGTTGTAAATGTGGTCACATTTAAATTGTGTGGTTTTTGAGCTCCCACTCAACCAAAGGAAGAACTGTTTCCTGCTGCACATGGGCAGTTTACAGTGAACTGGGTCCACTCCTCTGGAGGTGAACTGAGGAAGTATTTCCCTTAACAGACAGTGAAGAGGAATGGAGAGGAAAAGCTAGTTTGCTTTGAACAATTAAGGGAAAATAATTAGAATGAGTCCTAATCCAATTGGATGAAATTATTGTAGTTACCTGCTCAGCATCTTCCTGATCTCCTACACTGTTTCCACACATGTTCAATCACTCAGACTCATACTCTCTCTCTCTCTCTGCCAGTCTCTTCCAATCACTCTGATAAGAAACTGAGCCTCTATTCATTTAGACCACTGACCTTTCTGGGGGCAGATTGGCAGCAATTGGATTACTTGGTGCACTACAGGCTAAAGTAGCTGTATCTCTCTGTTTCCATACCATATCCATTCTCTCCTCTTGTCTTGTGTCTCACTTGTAGATTCACATTTATCTTCTGTCTGTAATCGATGAATTCTCTTGTTTCCGTCTGCAGGTGCCGTGGTTGTGTTTTGAGCCGGTGGGGTTGTAACTGGTGCGTCCAGAAGCACCTGTGTACCCACAAGCCCACCTGTGAGGAGGGGGTGATCATCTACAACCAACACGTAAGTTACAGATATATCATTTAAAATATTAAGATTTTAGACCTGAAGTCATGAGGCAGAGTGTTGTCCTATCCAGAGCACGATCCAAAACCTATAAGTTTGGATTGTAGACTGTCGCTTTTCTATTATATTCAGTCAGTAACAATTTCAGAGCTTACACAAGAGTTGAATCATACCCCTGAAAATGCTACATACTCCGCAGAGTCCAAGGATTGAGAAAATTAGAAAATAAATGTAATGGTGAAAACAGAAAAACAGATTCAGCGAAATAAATGATTTTATTCAAAACAAAGTACTACAACAGAAAACCTACAGCGAGAAAACTGGGAAACTAAAACTGGAACCCAGAGAAGAAACCCAAACTCATACCAGCCACAAACTTAGCGTGAGATTAGATTAGATTTTATCAGACACTGTCGCTCCATGCAGATAATTTAAGGAGTGTACACAGTTTAAAGGCTGCTGAATGGTCCACTCTGGCACTGATCAGGCCTCCTCACTCCACCTTCGTGCTCAAGCTGCTGATTGAGAAACAAGGGGCCGCCAAGTCACCTGCTGGAGAGAAGGGGAGGGCAGAGGGGGCCACACACACACACACACGCACGCACACTGCGACAAGTAACAGAGGCAGAGGAGTTGGATATGGAGCCTCAGTTCTTGTGGTGATGGTGGTGTCTTGCCAAGAGCTTCAGCCATTGTTGTATTTCAAGATACCATACAATACACTTCTTCTCTTCATTCAACCGCTTCACAATAGAGTCACTCATTAGAGTTATAAATCAAAAACTGTTGTTTTCTTAAATGTGCTGGTCTGAACACAAAATTTGAGTGTATGACAGATGCGTTGTTCATCCATATCAATCTGATTAATCGATGGTCAGTTTTACCATTTAGAAAGAAATATGACTACAAATGTTCATTAATTCTCATAAATGCTTTGCAAATACAAGCCTCCATTATTTTTCACAAAAATCATGTCATGAACAACAATAACATCAGATTATATGTTTAACATCGCATTTACATTCAGTTTGTCCTGTCTATATTTTTTTTTTATTTCTGCCTCACCCTCTCCTCATTTCCCTCCATCCTTCTCCGCCAGTTTGAACTCCCCACCTCAGCTCCTCCCCCATCTAAACCTATTAAAGTAGTAACAACACCCAGTACCACAACAGCTGCCCCAACAACCACCACCATGACAACCACCACAACTCCGTCCACAACAACAGCGATTGTCGTCACAACAACTGCTGCCCCCGTCACTGTAGCAACCACACAGGAGGCAACCACCCCTCCCATGCCCACTACTCCACTTATAACCACCAGCAGCCCTGAGATGACCACCCCACCAACCACCATACCACCTCAGCCTGCCACTACCCTGCCACCCACCACAGCAGCGCCGACCACAGCTCCGCCTCCAGTGGTCACCGACAGGAAGGAAGAAAGGACTGAAGCAGGAGAGCTTGTCGCTGTCACCCAGAGTGACCCTGAAGGTGCTGCAAATATACCTAGTGTTATCATGGTGACTGCAGAGCCAGTGCCCATCACTATGCCTGATGGTCTCAGTGGAGATCTGGACGCTCTGATGCCTCTTATGATCCCAGACTCCAACCCCCTAGAGGTGGTTATGGAGTCACCCCCCAGCGATGCTCAGGATGCTGAAGGAGTGCCGAGCCTGGCTGAGACTCCCACCCCACCCTCATCTGGCTCACCGCTGCTCACGCCTCTCCCCGTGGGCGAACCCGCCGATGCTGACCTGGACCAAGAATTGACTCAGACCCCCAATCCCATGCCCACACAAGACAGCGAGGCAGGAAGTGTAGAGGTGCTCCTCTGGCCAAAGGAAGAAGATGTCTATTCAAAGGATGCTGTCCAATCAGAAAATGACACAGCCACATTTTCAGCTGCCACTGTGTTGTCAGGTGATGGTGAGGTCGACCACGCCCCCTCCTCATCCTATGCTCACCTGTTGGATACTGACTCACAGATGGACTACCAGTATGGTCCAGGTGATGCTTTCCTCCCGGTGAGTTTAGCCGCCTCCTTTCGCCTCCTTTTTCTTCTTCTTCTACTACTTCACCCTCCCATCATTCCCAGCTTCTGACTGGACCTTATCCTCCTGCCATGGGAACAAAGCTCGAACCAGCTTCCTTGTCTGCCCTTTTTTCCCTCCTCTTCTCCTGTCTGACCTCACCTGTTTTTTTGTGTGTTTTTTTTGTTGTTGCTTTCCTGCTTCAGTGTGAGCTGCATTGGTTGATTTTGGTTTTGGTTTTGAATGAATTGTATTTGAATGTCATAATAACAGAAAGAAAATTATTGTCAAATACAATAATGCAATTACCAACAAAAAAGACAAAGGTTTGTGAAACCTCTTATTAAACAAACAGACCTAACATGTACTGTACAGGCATCAGGTTCCACAGGTTGATAATTACAATGAAAACTGGAATTACTCCCTCGTGGCTTTCTACCTCCATCACTCAGACTAGTTTCGGGTTACAATCCTGTTTTACCAGTCTTAACCATTTGTGTGAAATTCAGTTATAAATAATCAGTGAAGACTAAATTATGGCTAAAAACATGTTTTGTGCAGTCACAGTGACCTTTGACTTTCAGTTGCCAAAATTAAATCAGGTCATCCTTGACTCCAAGCAAACATTTTTGCCGTATGTCAGAATACAAGACAACACAGAGAGGTGTATTGTACTGTGTACCTTGTATTGTCCTGGCCTCTTGAATGTGGTCTCTCAGGACCACCTTGAGGGAATCTGTTTAGATGTGACACAAACATTTGCTCAAAGATGAACTGATTAGATTTTGGTGGGAGAAAGGTTCAAGGTGAAGGTAACCTCTTCTGTTCCTGTGAATGCAACATGTCAGGAACACCGGGAGGGAATTTCATTAGATCTGGTACCAACAATCACTCGGACTTAAGGATGAACTGATTGGAGTTGTCTGGTCAAAGGTCACTGTGATCTCTCAAAGCATGTTTTTAAAGGGAACACATGCAGTGTAATTCAGATGCCTATAAGGTTTGACATCATGTCTTCTTCGCTTTGACATCCTAATATTCAGTAAAATCACATCTGTGCATCATTCAGTACTGTAGCTCAGGAAGGAGAGACTGTGGCTGTAGAGGAGACAACCATAGCAGTATGACTCTTCTTTGTTTATGTCTACAAAATGAAGTATGTAATCACAATAAAAAACACATATAGTGATACATATGTAAGTACGTGGTTCATCATAAAGGTATAGTGTGATACTTAATACTTTATAAACCACGAGTGTGCATGTGTTAATGCAGGTCTCTATGGTTTATCAGGCCAAATTTGAAATTGAAACCGTGTGTGTGTGTGTAACAGGGTGATGAAGGCTCCTTTGTCAGCTGGGGTTCCTCAGCTTGTCCATGTGTGGAGAAGGTCCAGGGTTCATCACTGCTTCCTGTCAGAGTGGAGAGGAAGATCACTTTACTGGCCCGCAACCTGCACCTTTATCAGGTACAACTCTCT
>OMNW01008091.1:5422-17491 GCA_900303245.1 Selene dorsalis
TCACCCTCTGTGTGACAGTGAGGAATGAGAACAATGCTGAGAGAGGAGCAGGGGAAAACAGCAGCTTTGGCTTTGTGCTGGTCGCTGATATTAATGAGGAGATTTGTTAAAACAGAGATAGCGACCGTGTGAAAAATGAGCCGGCGTCCTCCACGAGGGGAGCACGACGCCACGAGTCCAGTCATCACGAATTATCTTGAAAATAAATAGCTACCTGAAAAGTACTGTTTACTAATCCGTTAACAGTTAATGGAAGAAATAATCCCATTCAAATCAAATTGAACTTCTAATATTTATCATCATTTATTATTCCTTTTATTTATTTCCCTGGTCAGTGTTTTCATTTAGTCCAGTTCAGTTCACTCTGTTAAAATGGCGGCTGCAGAAGATCCATCAGAGCTATGTTACTGCTACATAATTAAAGTTAGCATTTACTAATCAGGCTTGAAGAAACATCTGGAGTTGGGCACCAAACTTTATTCCTTAGAGCTGCCTTCAATGGTACAAAGCAACAGTTTTGGTTTGGTTTATTTCTTTGTCTCACTTTTTTTTTACGAAATTAGCATGCTGGTATAAATTTTGCTGGTATAAAGGTAAACATGTACAAAAAAGTATTAATAAAGGCTTGTAACTCCATACTATATGTTGTGTAAGAGGTTATTATTATAGAAAGACTTTCTACAAGCATGGCTCTTGTTTGGTTATTACTTATCTAAAGCATTAAGAAATTATAAACGAACTATTAATAAGGTTCGTTGTTGACAGCCGCGTTAGTTTGAGAAAACTCCAGCACGCAGCACAGATCACAGTTGCATAATGTGACCATCTGATGTTTATTTCGCGTTGTCTTGTTTACAGAGTGAGCAGCCGGTTGTTTCTGATGTGTGTTGTGCGGCGTTCCCAGGAGGTGGCCGGCAGACAGACGTGTGTGTGTTCCCCTGCAACCAGACAGGATGGGCAGATCACACAGTGTCTGAAGTTGCAGCCAGGAAATGCTTCTCATTGTCTGCGGGGATCGAGACTTTGTCGCCTCCTCCATGGGAAAACTGAATAACCCTTTGATATGGTTCATCATTTTAGCATTAATCCACTGGACGGTTCTTCTGAGTGCGTGTTTAATTGTGATCTGGGCAGGGCCTGGTGCTGGAGAACTCCTCAGGAATTGGTTTTTACTGGTAATGAGATCAAAGGAGTCGAGAAGGAACCAAAGTGCAGTCTGGAGTGAAATCAGCAAAATCACAGAGTCTATTCAGGTCTGTCCCTCTAACCTGACACCGCTGCATTCACTGACCAACAACACAATCAGACACTCCAGCTCAGGTGCTACTCTAAAGACACCCTTCAAGCCTTGGGGATGGTTTCACAAAGAAATGTGAGAAGACAGCCACTCTTCAGCCAATACTCTGAGAGAAAATAGGACCAGAAGAAGAAGAAATTCGATAAACTCCATTCAATCCAGCAAAGTGTTTCCTGGAAGATTTGGGGAGTTAAAGGGATGTTTATCCAGTCATGAGGTCCTCAAAGGATTTCTGCAAAACATCATAAATGCTCATGAAGCACAACTTCTTAGGTGGCTTCAGCTGTTGCCATAGAAATGCAGCTGTTAAACTGACCTTTATCTGAGTGCAAATGTTGCATTGTTGTGTATTTCCAATGCAAAGCAGCAAAAGTGTAGAAGGTCAGTGAGGAGACACTGGAGGACACAAACAGACGAGGAAGCAAACTGAAAATATTCCAGTTCAAGTCTGAGGGTCAGAGAAAAGACACTGAAGGAAACGTACTGTATATTGTCAGTGAAAAACAGAAACAGTGTAGAAAAGCAGCAGAAGGATGTTTTTTTTTGTGCATGCACATGTTGACCAGGGGATGAATCTAGCACTTAGTTTAATAAATCATCCATGATATCAGTGAATTGGCTGCAAAAAGCTCACATTTGTATTCAAAAAGTCGAACGTTTGAACGAACCTTCAGCCCGATCTAAGAGCAAAACTAACACCGTCTCAACTGTGTCCCAGACTGATCTCGGTGATATCAGCCCACAGAGGTCATGAGGTCATGTAGTTGAAGGAGCAGCTGGGATGCTCTGCCTGTGTTTCCTTGTAAGAGGGGAGAAGGACGGGTTAATGGTGTCACAAGTTAACCTCCGCCGACAGAGAGAGATGAGCAGGAGGGATGGGGTTGGCAGTGATGGAGGGTCCTCTCCTCCTCCTAATAAAGCAGAGAGGGGAGACCAAACGATGTTAAATTACCACCGACGCCTCCCTCTCCCACAGAGCCAAAGCCACCACATCCAGTTGTTAAAGTAGCTGCTGCAGAAATGGAGGGGGGAGTGTTTCCAAGAAGCTCATTTGATGTGCGTTGAGGTTTATGGTAGCTGTGCAGAGCATGAGCGAGCCATTTGCTTTTTATTCAATCTACTTAACCAGCTGACGGAGGCTGTAAAGGTTGGCAGGCTCGGCGAGCGGAGGCAATACTGACGCCACAGTCGTAAATAAAGCTGCTGATGGCAGGGACATATTGATGGGGACACGGGTGTGAAGCAAGGTAACGTCACGTCCCTGCTCCTGCTGCACGGAGGTGACACACACTGGGAGCAGACCGCCGTCTTTTCAGCTCCACACCGACACATTTAGTTTGTGTGTTTATGTACGAACACACACACACTGATCAGCCACGACATTAAAACCAGTAAGTGGTCTTATGGTCTTAAGTGGTGATCAGTGTACACACTGTAATTTTGTTTACACATCACACTTCAGAAGATATCTGTGTGTGTGTGTGTGAGACAGTGGTTTCTCATTGGGGAAGTGGTCTTTTGGGCCCTGCTGCAACACTGAAACCAGTCACCACTTTAAATATTGCAAATGTTGCAGCAGGAGGATCATGTGACCGGACATCCACCCACAGACTGTCTGTAACATGTAATAAAGCCAATGCATAAGATGCACATTTAAACCTGCATTAAATCGACTGACCAGTGAGGGGCAGTTTCTTTGGTTGCATAAGTCCAATTGTATGGAAGTCTATGAGACAATGACTCTGCTTCTCATTTGGTTTATTACCTCACCAAATGATTTTGTACAGGTATGGTACGGTACGGTTTTGTACGGTCTTAATCACTGGTTTGAAGTCTTCTTCAACACAACATGATGTTTATTCATCAAATGATGATCCCACTTAGAAGAAAATAGACATATTTTATAAAGAGTCTATGCCTACGATAAAGCAGAGTGGGTTCTGAGGCGTGACCACTGCTTGATTGACACCCGGAGACTTGTCAGTCAACAGCGGTCCCTCCTCATGGCCCCGCCCACCATCCGTGCATTAACTGCACTGCTCATCTGTGCAGGGTCACTGGGGGGCTGAAACCAATCCCAGCAGATAAGAGCCTGCTTGCTGTGAGGCGACTGTGCTAACCGCTGCACCACTGTGCCGCCCTGCGACCTGACATGTTGTTCAAAAGTGCACACAGCAGGGGGCGTCTGAGCGGCTCCTTGATTTTCCTGTTTATCGCTCACAAACACAACAAACAGACACAGTTGTAGTCTCATCGGAGACTGGCTCTCAACCCGCTGCATCAGTAGTGTTGTGCTGTGATAACGGCCTCCTTGTGGCAGGGTTAACGCATCCAGCGCACACTCAGAGAGGTCATTTATACCCTCATTTGTGTTGCTGATGTTATGTGCGTACATACATGCACGTGTCTTCTTGGAGCTTCACCTTGAACAGATACATGATCTCACCTCAACTTGCTCATCCCAGTGGAGACGTTAACTATCCTCCTGAGATTTAAGATACATGTCCATGATTTCTTAATATTTAATTACCAGTTCACTTAGATTTAAATCATTGAAGGTGCTTTGATGACTTTAAATGCATTTTATTCAATAATTACATCCATTAAATTAAATAAAATAATTCAATTGAACAACACCATCAATCACACCAATTAAGCCAATTAATTATTTAATTAATTAACTAACCAATTAAATACAATTCAACATCTACATCTATTAAAACCATCTACATTAGACTATACGTCATATATAAAAGATTTCTTTTGTCAAACTGCTTTTTCAAAGCTTTGATGCTCAACTACTCCACTACCTACCACTACTACTACAACAACCACTATCAGACACAAAATCAAACATGAAATATGAAACTGTCTGTGTCAAATAACTACAACAACAAAGAGGGAGAACATTTTTTTTTCTTACAGGAAAAATAAACTTTTAACAGCCAGGTCTATATTCCTCTGCTGATCAATAGACGCTGTTAAGAAGTGCTGGAGTGATTCATCCTCTCATGCAGAGTGAAAGGATTCACTACTCTCGTGAAAGATCGGGTCATCAGAAGAGACCGCTGCTTCCATTCTAGCAAAACACAACACGGACAAAGTGTAAAAGTTGTGAGAGTAGATGTTGGACTGTCCATAACATCTACGTATGTTTAAATGTCTGGGAGATTCTACATTAAATTTACGTTTTCTACAAATGTACCAAGTCCAATCACTGTGGCCATCAGTCTCAACAATCTCACCTTCTCCTTCTGACTGCGTCGTGTTCCTCCCATTCTTCCATTTCATTTCTGGACAGGTGATTGATGAGTGCCAAGGCAACGCAGTTTCCCCAGACATTGACAGCAGCGCTGGAGAGGTCTCTGAAAGACAAGTTACAGGACAGTGACAGCAAAATACACCTGCCAAAACAATCTGTTGGAGATTTTTGTGAATTTAAAGACTTTGAACTACACATTCAACCTACAGCAGCCATTTAACAACCACTAAGATGGCCGCTTCCATCCCAGGTAAACCAACTGCACTCAAAACAAAGAGAGTGGTGGCTGCTCCGGTCGATGGGATCCCCAATCCCTTGATGGTGGCAATGGCCGATGTCACTCTGCAGAGCAAACACACAGAAGACACTGTGGCACTACTTGTATTGTGTACTTCAAGCTATGGTCAATACAGACGTTAGTTGTATGATGTTATTTCATGTTTCTATCATCATTAATTCAATGTTCTATTAAAGAAAGAAAACGACAAAATAATGACTTACCCGAGAGTGATTACCTGGCTGAGGTCCAGATGGATGTCATGGAGTTGGGCAACAAAGACTGCGGCCATCACCTCATAAAGGGCCGTTCCGTCTGTGTTGAGGTCGGTTGCAAGGGGCAGCACGAAGCGAACGATTCTGCGGCTGACCCCGATTCTCTGCTCACAGCACTGGACAATGTGCGCCCTGCTGGCAGAGCTTGGAGACACACAGCAGCCTTTCCCGGTGAACTCATCACACCAGAGAGAAATAAAGTTTGATCATGACAGAGACCCTTTAAAAAGCCTCTTACCTGGACGCAGTGAGCAGCGCAGTGCGTAGCGCAGGACCAGCCGCCTTGAGGACTTCCCAGGGGCTCTGTTTCACAGTCACAAGATAGACCACTGGTAGAAATATGGCTGCATGGATGATGTGCCTGAAATAGATGACATGCTGTTACTGGTCAAATGAAGGTGCTGACAACATTGTTATAAAGTTGATATGTTTAATGTGTATTTTTATAGGTTAATAAATAAGAGCTGGACAGGGTGTGCAACTAAATACACTGGCAATAACTCACTCGCTGTTATCATACACACTCATTTGTCTCCAAAACTCTACTGTCACACATATCACTGGTTGCTACAAGGAGCAGAAACACAACCAAGCTTAGAAAAAAAGTGCCATTTTGGTACCAGTACTAAAGGACGTACCCAGCAACAACCACAGCAATGAAGACTCCAAATGTGTAAAGACTATCCCAGTCAGGAAGCTCAATCACATGCCTTGCGACCAAGAAGAGCACGCCCACTGGATAGTAGCTGAGGATGGGAAAACAGAGGCGTAGCAAAGGGAAGAGGGAGGAAAAATCAAAATGACTTAGAAAACAACACATAAAGATACTAAAGCTTGTTTAGTACATCTGATGTCCGAATAACAGGATGTTTGCCGTGTTTCTGAGGATAATAATTATCATCAAGAAACATTTTATTCCACATGTGAAAATCATGAGATCAGATTGTGACATTGACTACGCTATGCTGTTTCACTTTACCACAGAATCAAGTTGGTCACATATTTTGTGGTCCTGTTGATGATGTAAAGGATGTCAATGATGAGTCTCCCTCTCTCTTCCATCTCCTTGAGCATCAGTCCAAACACGAAGGCACACACAATCAGGCCCAGTGTGTTGGTTCGTTCAATATAGTGAGGCAACAGCTCTACTTCAGTGTCATTCTGAAACATCACAAACCTCAATGAGAATAACTGCGTGTATTATCAATTATCACTGTACATAAACTAGAAAAAAGACGCATGACTGTGACTGAGGAGGAGGATGTACCGTTTCCACGCTTGAATTTGGCTCAAATGTGTGAATGTCGAACTCCAGCCTTTCCGTCTTGAACTAAGGAAGGAAAGAGCGCTCACGTACATATTACATTTTCTTCTTCATGGAAGGCAGGTCAATGTACTGTAGCATACTGATGAAATATGGAAAAACATACCCGCTGGAAGCAAGCTTGAATCAGATTTGACGGCACCAAGTTTCTATAAAGAATAAAAAATAAATAAATCAAACACTGCTACCTATTAATGGATAAAAATATTCAACTATTCAAAGATTCAAAGAAATTCAACCGAGTAACAAATCTAATTTCTCTTTTCTCACCTCATTAGATCCAACAGGCCATGGATATCAGAGAGATCACTATCATCGTATGGTATGATAACGCCCGGCTGCAACATCACAACCAGAACAAGGCCTGAAACACATATCCAGAGTTTAACACAATAAAAAATAAATAAACTAATATTAAGTCACAACATATTGGAACAAATATATTCCCATTGGACATCTAAATACACAAACAGAAATTGGCCACTATGATGGGAAAGTATGTAACAAAAAATGAACACAATACTACCTATTATGAAAATGAATAAACTCAGAATATGGAATATATGGCATTATTTGAAGACCTGCAGGAAATATGAAAAGGACTAAAAGCATCAATAGATTCCTTAGTATATTAATAACCACACAATTGTGTACAGAAAGTGAAAGCAACCAGAATGTTTCAGTCTAATGTTATATTTCTCTTACCTAAACTGGTAGATAAGAGAGTAGTTAAACCAAAGTAAAATATCGCATTCCTTGCCACTTTTCTCGGTGCATCAATCCTCTGTGAAACACCTAGAAAAAAAAATTGAATACACAAGGTACAAATCAAGGTTTTGGATTACCAGTAAAGCCAGTATGATCTTTTTTTTTTTTTTTTTTTACAGAGGGCACAAAAATGACAAAATGACAAAAGGGCACAGAAAATCAAATCATTAAGGAGCTGGGTCAAAGATTAAAGATGCTCAGAGCTGAAATCTGCCGAAACACCGTCACAGTCCTTTTACTTGCTGTGGATACATGATATGGATCACCTGATGATGTTACGAGGAGCAGAGTGGGAAATACGCCTTTAATTTACCTGTTATCACGGTTGTCAAAATGAGAGGAACAGAAACCAGCTGGAACATCCTCATGAGTATTTCTCCTGGAAAGCCGATGTAGAACACGTCATACTCTGACAGGGAAGGGAAGCAGATCCTGATGATGCTTCCAGCGACCAACCCTGTAGGTAAATAAAGACGACAAACTCAGCAATTTATGTTTTGAAAAACAGAAGTAAAACAAAAGGTGAATCTCAACCTCTCTTTCATAAAAAATGCTTTCTCGTCTTACACATGTTGTAAAAAGAGTGGAGGGATCATTTTTGTCTGGTATAAAGTTTTTGCTATTACCTTCAAAATTCTAAACATAATATCTGCTCTGTGCAACTCTTTGTAAAATCCACACTTGAATGCAAATGTTTAGCTATTTAGCTATTAGTCCACTCTTTTTGTACTGGAGTCTTCACATTTCTGCAGCATACACTACATGGTTGAACATGACCAGCTTCCAAACTAAGTCAGCTGCAAGGCCTGCTGTTACAAACTGCTAGCACTTAATAAGGTTTTAGTTTAGCTCAAACATACTGTGAAAACACTCCACCAATATCAAATCTTGCTCACATACCATCCTGCTCACATACCATAATTTACAATCAATATGAAACACTTGAGAGAAGTAACTGGCACAACACATTATTTAGGCCTACTACTGTATAGGGATTTCAAACAGCCTGAAGTGGCCACATAAATCAGTGTAAAAAAGAAAGAAAGAAAAGAAAAGTAGGCTTAAACATACTAACATGAACCATTTAAAAAGCTAGACACATACACATACAGTCCTGTGGTGTTCAGGTAAATGAGAAGAACGATCAATTATCTGAGATGAAGCTCATTCATGCCTAATGAAGTCACTGATACTGTTGTTTTTGGACCAATCATGGGTCCTTTCCACATGATAAACCCAAGTCCTCAATCACACCAAGGATGGTTACACAATAACACAAAATAACCGGATGTGGTCACCCAGGCAACAGACGTTGACAACCATATTTTAGTATGCAGTTCAGCAACTAAAATAAAATATGTTATAAAATATGTTAATTTTGCTTAAAGTTATTTTGCAATCATTAAAAATCGATGTCAAGTATTTATTGATTATCATTATTAACCATCACTGATTAACCATGACTAACCCTTTCCTTCAGATGAGTGTTGTTAGTGTCGTCAAAACTTACCCACGGCAACTGCAGCGAGGCTGGCCGCCAGAAACTTATTCTGGAGAATGTAGTACCAGCGGGTCCGCTGATCCTCGAAGCACAGATCCATCACACGGGCTGTCTGTCCAAAGACTTCTCTGAGCTGAAGACGAGGCGTGGACGGACACTCAACTCCTGTTGATGTGAAGGTGTGAAGCAGGAGAAACAGTCAGCTGTTTTCATTCAAAACTGCGGTTTTGAATGAAAACAGCCACGGTGTTCCAGAACACCAGAACTCAGTGTTCCAGAACACCACAACACCACAACACTGTGGCTGTCAGTTCTGATGAGTCATGTGACCAGCGACAGTTAATTTATGGACTACAAAGACTAGAAAGTTGTAGGCCCTACATTGTTAATAATAATAACAATAATAATGATCATAATAATCAGGCAAAAAACATAATTCAAAGTACAATCAACGTTCAGCCACAGCCAAATTCCTTCCCGCCAGCTCACGGGTCAGTGTTGTTTGTTTTGTTTTGTTTTTCTCTTCATTGTCAAGGGACGCCATAGGCACATCCTGACAGCTGAGACCATTACTGTCAGATACAGCCCCCTCCCCCGTCTATTAAATATGAAAGGAGGGTCCCGCATACTTGAGTTTTACACTCCTGACTTGGCCTGCACAGGTATTTAAAAGTGCTTAAATGACCAAAAAAAAAAAAAAAGGGAACATGGGTATTAAAGTTTCAAAAAAATGAGAAAGTGACAAAGTAATTGCAAATCGGTTTCAGGCCAAGCATTCGCCACACGCTCAGACAGGCTTTAAGCAATTTCCCTGTCCTTGTGCTTGTTTGATGCCTTTTCCTGCAATGTCACTGAAACACAAGCACACATGCATGGGCATCAAAGCCACTGTGTTCCATTAACTGACAATTGGCCTCAGAGAAAAGCAGCTGGAAGAAGGTTGGAGAAGTTTTCTCTCCTCTCTGCCCTCAAAATCTCACAGACACAAACACGGCAGCAGACAACAGATTTTAAACGTACTGACTCTACAAGGACAAAAACACATCAGCGTTTCATTTACCGAGGTGTGTTTACATAGAGAGCTGCACTGGCACTGACCCTTGATGGCTTATTTGAATGCTACACACCACTGCAGAGATAGACGGGGTAATGAATGGACCAGGAGGTAATTTTTTCCAACATCTCTCTTTCCTCACAGCTTCGGGGCATTATTACTTCCAGTACTAATTTAGCTTCGCTCCCCCACCGCCTCCCCCCACCAATAACTCAAACGTTAGGTGCAGTAATCAGCGGAAATGTGTCAGCGTGCATCCTGCACCTGCTGCAGAGCGCACCGCATAAAAGTGCATAAACCTAAATCTTTTTTTTTTCTTCTTCATCTCGTTCATGAGTGCTCCTGTGAGATCAGCGCCGCGTGTGGGCACTGAAGCCACGAATGCGAGGAATTACAGTTTGGCTGTGCACAGTTTTGCTCTGCATCCCAGTTGTGAAATCAGTCAATCCGGAAAATAGCTGCAAGCTTTGACGACTTTCATCTCCGCTCCCTCCAACCTCCATCCCAGGTGAAGCCGTCGGTGCTCGCGGCACAGACGAACCGGAGCTGCAGTTTGTTTACCCCAAACGCGACAAACAGCTTCATTGTTACAAGGTCTCTCGTCATGTTTCTGCTCTGCTCTCGCTGCCAGTTGCTGAGGGGATCGGGAGGTTTATGGCACCTTCAAACACCGCGGAGAAGACGCCGCACAGGCCGTGAATATGAAAAGCTACATGACTGAAATGAATTTGGCTGAGCGCGCACCGTCTGCTCTGTGTGTGTGTGTGTGTGCTATTGTGTTATCTCTTTCTGAGTTATAGACTGAGCACACGTACATTTTTGAATCTTCAAAGTGGCCTTTTGAGGATTAAAACTTGTTTTGATGGTTCAAATCCGGTTTAGAAGACATTTTTGTAATGATCATGTTAAGTATTGATTAATGCGCTGATTTACTTTCTTATTTCCTTTTTTTTCAGAGACATTTCTTTGAAGTTTTGCTTCAAATGTTGAAATGATTGCATCACATCTTTTCTGCAGTTTTGTTAGTCACACGTTCACCAGGCTCCAGCTACGGTGGCTCTGAAAGCTCAACACGCTACAAACCAAGAAAACAGGTGTCAAAACCTTACACACCCAGCTACAGACTGAAGTTAAACCAACACTATATATTTGCAATAATACCTGAATCATGTGATATCGATCTTACAGTACTACAAAACAACCTCAGTTTATTTTCAAACACCACCAACAGGTCGCCATCTTCATGACAAGAGCAATAAACGAAAATGTGTTCTGGAAAAACTTCTGATGTGTTTTTGCATCATTCTCTGAATTTGTAGAGCGTTTGTGTCTCTGCATGTGCTTTCTTAAGTTGCAATGACCTCTCAGGGCCGTGTCCGTGTCCATCTTCTGTTCCTGTCTGGACAGTTGGAGGTGACTCTCTGTTGTACTGTGCTGCAGTCAGTGGCCATTAGAAGATGGTAAATCGTGACCAAAGGGAGGCACATGGTCAGTAACAACACTCGGACAGGCTGTGGCATTCAAACGATGATTGAGCGGTGTGATGGGACCAACGCGAGCCAGGAAAACATCCCCCCTCACCATTACATCAGCTCCAGCAGCCTGGGCTGTTGACACAAGGCAGGTTGGGTCTGTGGATTCATGCTGCTGATGCCAAACTCTGACTGGACCATCTGCTGCCTCAGCAGAAATCCAGATTCATCACACCAGGCTGTGTTTTCCCAGGCTGCGACCATGCAGTTGTGGTACAAGTTGCGATACGATTTATTGTCCCGATGGGGGAAATATGTCCCAGACTCCAGTCCTGCACACATGTACACACATATACATGGTAATATAAAAGAAATAACAAAGGGAAAAACAAACTTCTACACTAATCAACTCATACTGTAACAAATCACAGCCACATTGTGTACATTACACATGTATAATATTACACACGTTACACAAAAGGTTACCACACAAGCCCTGCAGCATCAGGCTGCACTGAACTTGAACAGAGGTACAAAGCACCGATGAGAGTTGAAAATGTTGAGGTTGAGTTTACATCGAGGTCTCTATATCGTCCGCCGGAGGGGAAGAGCTCAGAAAACATGACACGGGTTGGATGAAATCCTCTGTGCTTTCCTGAGAACAGACTGAGTATTGACTCAAGCCTCTGGTGTCCATTCCTCCCCATAACCGATGTGGCATCACGTACCAGGGGAGCAAGTTTAGATTCGCTCTGTACAGTGAGGCTGCTGCACCGGGCGGCCGACATCCCATACCTGACCCTGCTCTCTGATACAGCCTCCCTAGAATAAAAAAATCA
>OMNW01008092.1:0-10012 GCA_900303245.1 Selene dorsalis
ATTAATTTATTTTTCAGTATCAAAACTCCATCTTGCTCTGGTCTCCTCCTCCATAACCCCCTACCTTCAGCTCCCTGGAGGGCCGGGGGGGGAGAGCCCCCCCCAACCCCACCTCCGCGAGGAGGTGAGACTATCTACTGATCCACACGCCAGGGAACGAGTGGGATTCGAACCAGCCTACCGACCGACTGGCACGGCCACCCCGGCCGTGAGTGAAACCCATTGCGCCACTGACATGCTTCACACTTGCGGCTCTTCTCGGCGTCCTCTTAACTCTTCACTTTGAACACCAGGCTCCAAAACTCCACCGACACCCATAAGACTCGAACCCTCGACCTCAGGAACACCTGACGGCACACTAACGCACCGCGCCACCAGCTCTGCTGCTCAAAGTCCAACTGTTGGAGCCTTTGAGCGTTCACTTTGGCTGCTGAACCGTAAAACTCACCTCAGCTCATAAGATTTGAACTCACAACCTTGTACTCTGCAGACCAGGCCCTAACACACTGAGCCACAGGACCAGGTTCTCCTCAGGTGTTTCTCTGAGTGTCCTGAAGTCATTCATGTAGATGTTGCACTTCAAAATTGACTGAGAGAGTTAAGAATCAAACCCACGACCTCTGAGATACCAACCCCTCCTCTAACACACTGAGCCACTGGGTCGGACACTTGAGGGCTCAGTGTCGGAGCCTTTGACTTTTCTCTTTGGCCGCTGAACTCCAAAATTTACACAGAGTTAAAAATAGTTAAAAATTGTAACTAAAGATGTTTTTGATGGTTTTGCTGCTCATTTAGTCTCAAATGTTTAATGCTACAGAGAAACACTTGAAACTTAAACCTGTGTCTTTCTGTCATGTCGCCTTCCAGTGGTGACTGGGCTTGATTTCCTGCATTGATTTGTGGCCTGGTGTGGGTGATTTTGTGGGGGTAAGCGGAGGCATCCTTATTGCATTCAAAGGGTTAATCTTTGCTTTGTGATTATGTTAGATTTAGCAAATTACATGTGAGGAAGGTGAAAAACATCAGCGTTTCCCACCAGAAATGATGAGTTCAAGGGCTCTTCATTTTGATTCTCTCCATGTAGAAAAGGTCCCAGTTCCCACCTGACACGGTCACAGTTGGACACCACCAAATATCTACAATTTTTTCACGACAGGAATAATGAATTTGGCTGCACAGGTGTGTGTGCACATGTGTTCCTCTGTGTGATCGTTTCACTCACTTTGTGAATCTGACAGACAGAATTGCAGCTGACAAGATGTCTGTGGAGCTGAAGTGTCTTCCTCCACTGCTACGTCTAATATCACATCTACCTTTTAGACCTGGCTGCCACCACCTCTTCTCCAACTTCCCCTGCTTCTTATTGTCCTGATTTCATTTCTGCATCATTTCTGCGATAGAAAATATTTCCAAAAAAATCCCTGACAAGTCTGTGCACAAATCCCCCCCCCCCACACACACACACATGCGCGCACACACATACACACACTACCACCCTCCAGGTCCAATTGAATGTCTAATCTTAGCTGGTGTTGTGAGCTAGTGGAAAGGAGGACAGCGTCCACAGCGTCCTCTCTCTTTAGATCCTTGTCAACCGCACACATCTGCATTGATCTGTGCTCTTTCTGAGCTGGAGGGACAGGGTGGCAGCATTACCAAGAGGTTGATCCCTATTGATCTGCACAGAGCGGTCCATGTTCACTCGCCCTTCATTTGATAGTGGGCAGCTACTCCTACCAAAATAGGGCAGCGCCTGAGCTCAGTGAAGACATCATGTTACTGAGTGTGTGTGTGTGTGTTTAGACGAGGGGATGTACAGTTCAGAAAGAGATCAATGTTAAAGTTACACTCTTCATCTGTTATTACCCCAACTATAATACAGACAGTTATGTAATTCAGCAATAAATGATGTGTGACAACAGGGATATCACTTCTCTGATGTGGGAGTCCTGAAATAAAATCAAAGCGCTGATGGAAACTTGAGGCATCTTCTCTTATTTATGGCTTGGAAAATACTTAAACTTAACATAAAATCAATAAATTTGCACTGCTTTTTATGAGTTCACTCACTTATGTCAAGTCGAGTAGCCTGGCATAAACCTGAACCTGAATCTAAACAACTGCTGATTAGATGAAAGTGATGAACTTGTGATGAAAGTGATGAAAGTGATGAAGATCACCACAGGTGCAAGAGTAAGGTGCTTCCTGTTATTTCCCTTGGAGCTGATGAGGAATGAGAGGAGGTGCAGGCCGTGACAGAAGTCCACATGACTCGTTACAGGACTCGCTTTCTGAGTAGAGGCTGTGTGTATTTGTCTGTGGACTGAGTCTTACGATACTTTCACAGAATTAATATAGACCCTAGACCTGCTTTATTATCGCTGGACATCTACCTTTATATAATGTGGGACCTGTAAAAGATGGTAACATGTTTCTCTCCCCTCAAAGTGGTCAAACAAAATCATATACAGGTTTTAATACATCCCAGTATGTCAGAAGTTTAATATAATCATCGATTTTCTGTTTGTGAAACTGTCAGTAAGGCAGTTGTAGCCGGTAAACGACCGGCTGATACCCCTTTATGAGCATTTAAAAACCTCAGCATTGACCTTAAAATTCCAGCATTGATCGGAAAGATCAAAATGTTGCACTAAAATCAGATGAACCCTGGCATCTTTTCATCAGTGGAGTGACAATATTTCCAATAGAGATGCATCACTGTCAGTGTCTTTTACTTCTAATGATGCATTCTTTTTTGTGTCTAAACCAAACCAGGATCGATACCGGGGTGAAGACGGCTCACATCCGGCCAACCGCTGTAGCTGTGCATTAATGAATGAAAGACTGTTGCAGTGCATTGCATTATTCTCGGTGGTCAAGGTTGCACTAGAGTCACAAACGGAAGTGCTCACATGCAATTTCTGATTTCCTTCTTCCTGTCTTGGCTGTGAATGCTGACCTTGGAGAGGGTTTTGTCCCTTCAAGATGCCTGAACCACTCCACGACAGCTCTTTTTTTTTTTTTTTTTTTTTTTTTATGAATGGGCAGATCCCTGAGCTGCATGCTAATGAGGCAGGGGGCTAGCTGCAGAGAACAGCAGTGGTTCCATATTGTTCTAACAGTGAATCACCTGCACGGAAAGCAGATCACATCACATGGACTAGAGGGGAGGGAAGCAGGTAACCTGCACCATGCAGAAAGGGTTAAAGTGGGTTACCCAATTAATAGGCCTCATTTAACCTCTGTGGCATTTCCATTATAGATGACATGTGGAGTAATTTCTCTGACATATAGTAATGTTGTCAATCAAGTTAATCAGAGCTGCATCATCTCTGCTTGTAGGAATGGTCCCATTTAGGAGATGAGATTTTTTTTATTGAGCTCCTCATATTAAACAATCAAATTGCGCCTACCCTAACCCTGGTTCAACTCCCAAATGAGACGATCTTTACCGCATGTCTCTCATGTCTCAAAAAATAATGAATGAATGAACTGTATTTATCTTAGAAATATATGTTTTTAATATTACACTTTACAGTCCTTAAAGGCCCAAACAGCAGAGTGATTGGAAACTACATGGACAGAATATTTTCCATCAGGTCCGAACTCTGAACTCTTTGCCCAGGCAGAGTTAATTTATAAAAGGCCATATGTCCAGGGCTTTAAATCCAAACTTACCCTGAGATGAACACATGCAGCTATGGTGTAAAGATTGGTAAACATATGCAGTCCTAAAGAAGATGCACACAGATGTGTTATAATAAAACATTCTTTAAAAAATCCTCCTCGGAGATGAATTCGATTTAGCTGCCAAGCTGTTCTCCTGTTTAGGCCATAATGGAGCAACCAAAATTTAATTATAAAAGCATTCATTACATTAGATTCATAATTGTCAGAAAATGAAGATGTTGCAAGCAGGATATTTTTTCCCCCATGTGAAACACCTAAGGGTGAGACTAATACTCTCTATTCATTTATGGGCATGACATCAATTAGTCTAACAGTCCTGTTGTCTGCATAGGTATTTGAATGGATTATTTTTACAGGGACAGATAGACGCCTGAATGCATACCCCAGTCGCTGTGCGCTATGTTGAATTTTAGTGTAATTAATGTAGAAAATGTTTTTTGGAACAGAGTGGAGTTTTTTTTGCCCTTGCTCAGGGGGGCACAGTCCATAGGTGGATATAAACATAAAAAATGATGACTAGGTAGCCCAAATATCTTAGGTGCTGCCTTCAGGTGATCGCATCTAAATTCCCCACCACTTTGTGCTAATGGGATTATCTAACCTTCCCCTTATTCACCAATGAAGTACCTCTCCCTTTTTACAAAGCCTCTCCAAACCAGGTCTGCATGTATACGGTGGACTAGGTAAAAGGTTATGTTTGAATCTCTGTTAAGCTCCGTGTGGCCCATTAGGATGATTGAGCAGGATGTTTGCCCTGTTAACTGACTTGCCATTGGGCACTGAGTTTTGTTTGAGATAGAGACTGTTTACCTAACAGCACGATTTCCTAAGAAAACTAGTGATTCCTGTTTATCCAGAGTCACGATTTGAGTGAAATCTCATCATAATTGCTGTATGACGTTTTTTAAGTAATGACTGGAAAGTGTTTGTGAGGTCAAACTGATGTTGACCCTTGACCTTGGACTGGCTTAAATGTCCAAGAGTTCAACTAAACATTTGTCCCAAATTTGACAGATTCCCTCACCCGCCCCCAAAGAACCAGTTTGCTACAAGGAGCCAAGTCAGAGCCACGCTCCCCATACCGGTGCTGCTTCTGTCTTTGCAAGCCTACTGGACTTCTCAACAGGCCTGAAAATTAAAACCTGACATGACCAGACTCATTAGCATTAATTCTTGGCCCCAACCCAGCCAAAAAAAAAAGGCAAGAAAGGAAAAACCTCCACATGCAGTTTCTCACTGTACAACGCATGCTTCCATCATAAGTTGATATAAAGTAATACTAAGTCTACTGCACTGCAAATGTATATTAAATATTTCTCGTTTATTACGGAGCATCTCTCTGGGACACTGTACAACCACATTAACGTACAACACCGCCTGCAGTGGCATAGTACATGATGATTGATAAAAATCTAAAAGCTTTTCATTCAGAATTTCCAGCTTATCTCGCCACAGTGCTGATTTACATCGTCTTCTGCTCCCTGCTCCGAGATGTTTTCTGCTCGACATGAGCTGACGGAGGATGAAAACAGGAGAAGCAGCAGGGGAAATAAGAGCAGGAGCCAGGGGAGGGGAAAGTCTGCAAAAGCAGTGTCGCAGCAATAACAGCTCAGTGATGTAGTGATGGCGGTCTGCTATTGGTCAGCGGTGAGGATTTAGATGTTGAGCAGTGATTTCAGTGAAATTAACTGATTTCTTCTGGAAATTTTTCTGCTTTTTTTCAGTCATGTCAGCCGCAAGTCATCCTGAACTGATCGGTATCTAGTTTCAGTCCATCATGTCCAGTTAACCCGAGACATGGGTTTGATGGTTGTGGGTTCTTTTCAAAGTGTATCTTTGGATGCATGTGTTGCTCATTTCAGTTCTGTTGTTAAGGCTGTTTGTCTGATGTTTTAGTAGTCTTTAGAAAGAGACACACACATAAACACACATAGATGCGTTCAGACTATTAAACTGCAGTGTATCATTGCTCTGCCTGGGGGTAAACGAGACCTGACACTAAATAAAGGCAACAGTAAACTATTCTATTTCTCACAAATGACGCAGTTTCCCTTTTGGAAAGCCAGTATTATACATAACTGTAATTTGACCTTTAAGTGTATTGATACACACAGTAGTGAGACGCAGTTCCACACAATGTATTTTTAAAACAAAAAGAGCAAGAGTTGCAGGCACAGGAGGGGAGTCTACTGACCACATGTAAATAGACATTTTAAAATGATATTTATTCTAGTGTAAGAGCCTGGACCATGATGTTAGTAATAAAAAAAGGGGATATGAATGTCATTTCTCTTTCCTGGAGCAGGAATAGGAGGCTTTGCTGCATCCTTAATGTTGGAATCAGACCAAAGCCAAAAACGTGTATTTGAAACATCATCCCTCATCAAACTGTGTAACTTCATTGTCTGGGAAAATAATCCATGATAAATTGGGCTTTGTGTAACAATGATACTACCCAATAAGTCTGTGTGTAATCTTAAACATCAGTGGTTTGTGGAGAAAATATAATTATGCTCTCGTTAAGATAAGATGTAAGATCTGTCAGTGCTATCCATCCACCCATGGTCAGAGGCAAAAAGAAAACTGAAGTGATGGTCTCAGACTCAAATACTCGTCAATGCGGACAAAACTCAATGCACTGTTTCTGTTTGTTTCCTTATCAGTATTTCCTCTGTAAAGAGTGATTTTCATTTTGTTAATAAAACTTTATTTTGATACTTTTGTCTTTGAGTTCTGCAATTGGGTTCTGGTCCTTAGTTCGGTTGTGACATTTATACTAAACCTGGTGGAGAGTTGGGGGAGAGTCCTTAAATTCAAATGTTTTTCCTCTGAAGTCTGGTGCTTCCTGTTTGACAATGCTCATCTCATTAAAAAAGAGACATGAGCTCTTAAGCCGTTTGGTCTGTTTCAGTCCACACTGGCTGTGACTTGTGTATCAGTCAGCAGCAGCTCCTGAGGTGCTGAGAGAACAGGACCTTTCACGCTGACTGTCAGCAGAAAGTTACTGGATAAAAATAGTTTTCATGGAGACTCAGCAGGTCAGAGTTGCTTTTCTGCATCGATTTATTGATTTTTATTGCTAAAGCTTGTGGTGACTGTGGGAGCACTGATCAATCACCAGCAGATACAGTTAATATGTCCAGAACATACAAACAGCAGGAGGAGCTGCCTATTTAAATCACAGGAGCAAGTGTGGACTGATGCATTTGATTAAAAACAGGCCTGTATACGTTACCACACAAAGGCTGTTTGCATCTCTTGACAGGGTATAGGGTTAACTAGGAGTTAAAGAGAAAAAAAACCTGAGGGTGTCAACAATTAGCAGAACCACCTGCTACACCCACAGTCCTGATGTTCCTGTGTGGCCTCCTCTCCAAACCTGGTCTGCCAAGTGGGCAGGTGAGCTGAGAGCCGCTGTGCTCAGCTTGGAGGAGCTGAACTGCTGTGGCACTGAGAGCCCCTCTCCTCCTCCATCTCTTCAGTGGTGTTTGGCTCTGTAACAGCGATGGACTGTTACTTAACTATTCTCTCTGCGGTACTTAATAGGGCCCAGGGACCGGAGGAGTTTGGGTTTCGAGACTGTGATGTTGATTGTAAACGTGGCCTGAGGACTGCAGGACCTAACGTCAGGTTCCTGGTGTGGGTGGAATCAGGAGTGGAAGTCCTTGTGGCTGTTTTACTTATATTTTGTCCTTGTACATTAACCTCACAATCTTGGATTATTTCTGAGGTATAACACACCACAGAGCTTTGTGTATAAACTCCGTTGCCTTCAGACTCCTGACTTAGTGTGACTACCTATTTTTCCCTTTCACTGAAGCTGTCTCCCTTCTGTTAGTGCCACTTTCATACAGTCTCAGAACAACATAGATAACTGGCATCCTGTAATGTACAGTGGCATTTTAGCATTATTATTTACCTCACCTGTATTGGGGAAAAAGCGCTCTTGCTGTATCTATGGTCAGTCACATAAACATGTTATTTGATGATAATCGTTTCCATGGTCATCTTTATTTTACCTTGCTCCTGCTTCCTGAGTACGGACCTTTTTTGGCAGCGGCTGAGGTGAATGTTGACACTGACAGTGTTGCGTAAGGAGTGCACTCTCCTCCACACTTATCTGCCCTCCATCACTCACACAGTGACCTTTCACATTTTCACACCCTTTCACAATGATAAATCGAAACGCTGATTGCCCTCCCCCCTCGGGCCGATCATTCCTCCTCGGTCCCTCGCTGTCATTACTGCCAACACTTGGCTGATAATGTTTTGTCATCAAGGGTATTTACCCTAGAAAGTGATAATAAGTGATGTCATTCTTCTTGTATGTTATTTACTGTGGACACCAAGTTGTGGAGGGTTAGCAGCACTCAGGATGAAAACATAATTATTCCAGGCAGAGTCTTCATCAGGTTGATGCACAGCTGCTGTGAGTAAAAAAAAAAAACATGTTTAGCTCCGTGCAGATATGATTTGACAGTTTACTAAATCGTGTTCTCTGCTGACAGTGCTAACACACAGAGCTTTCAGAAAGTATTCAGACCCCATCACTTATGTTGCAGCTTTGTGCTGATATTCCGTCTTCACATGATATGCTCCAGTAATGTTACATAATAATTTAGTGCTTTTAGGCCTCTACTACGGTGGCCCTGAGAGCTCAGTGCACTGCAGCCAAACAAACAAAACACAAACATATTCAGGAGGCAGCATCATCAGTTTCACAACACAAACCATCCATGCCTGTGTCTCCCAGCTGAGTTCATTACTGTTATGTCTCCCCTGGAATCACTTCTGTTGCTGCTTGTGCTACTTGCAGCACATTTGTACATTTGTTTGTGTTGTATTTGCAGCACACGTGTTGTAAAATGATACATTCTTTATTTGCTTGCGTTTTATCTACAGTATTTGCATGTGTTTTCCTGAGTTGCAGTGTTAAATAATTAATGCGTCACATCTCACCTGTGTGTGGTTTTGCAGGGTGTTACGTCCTGTAACTATTTCTCTCTGAGCTTATTTTTTAAACTTTGGGGTCACATTTAGCTCTTTCTTTCTTCCTTTGTTTTGTTTGGTTCCTTGTTTCATGCTAAACTAATCAACTCTCTGCTCTCGCTCCATAGGTACCTCACAAACACGTAAGTGGATCAATGTTTCCATTTAACTCTCAGCAGAAAGTAAATAAGAGTGTTTACCAAAATGTCAAACTATTACTTGAAAATGGCAGGCACACGACTTACATTGCACATACCAGTCTTTAAACAGAGCCTGCAGGATGAATGTGTATGAGAATAGCATTTGCTCATTTGGAAACCATCGTAAGGCGAACAGTGCAGCCGAGCTCCGTCCAGTTCGTTTTGGTTCTCGTGTGTCAAAGCGTCAAAGCCCCTGCTCAGCATTTATCCAGCTGTGTTTATCGTGGAGCGACGTCTCAGGGGTGGGCTGGGGGATTTCCGTCAATATGTCGTGGGCTTAGGTCGGGCCTCCTGCGGTCGTCAGGCTCCACATTGATAGAGAAAAGCAGAGCCACACTGACCTATTCAGCAGCCTCCCTGAGCTTTGATCCAGCTGAAAATGAATTCTTTAAACCTTTGGAGAAGAGAGCTGCAGGGCTGGCATGGAGCCAACAAAGACCCTGTGACCAGAGCATGGCTTAATCTACTGAACATGAGACCAGAGTCTGGGAAACCAACTCAAATTTAGTTTAAACTGACTTTATTCCCTTCAACCAACAGGATTTACACACCAATTCTCAGATCTACCTGTTTTATGAATATATCCAATTCATTGCTGTGCCTCATGCTAGAACGGGCTGAAAACAAATCCTGCCATACAGATTCATGATCATGTTTTCTCAGAACTAATCTACAAAACACAGTTCAGGGAAATGGATGCTGTTTACGTCCTTGTGCCCTGATAGGTGGATCCAATTCTCCTCCGTCCACACGTGGATCAGGAGCTGAGGCAGAAGACAAAAGAGATCTTAAAAAAATAATCACGCTGCATTATGTCAAAGTCTGACCACAATGCACCTGATGCTCTGTGGGGCATTTCCAGTTAAAAGGTGCACTAATCAAGGCCTCTGTTTGCTGTTTTCTCCTTTAAATATTGTTCCCTCTGACCAGTGGGCTTCTGGGAAATTGACCAGTTTGTTGTGTTTGTGCATTTCACTTTGCACTGTGAACATTTATTTACATAAATTGAGAGGAAATACAAATATGTATCTGTAAATGTCAGTATTTAATGACTTTATTTCATGATTGGTGCTCTGTATAATACATGCCAAAGCACAATGGCGCTCTTTGACCCTGTCCCTTCCCAGAGAGCC
>OMNW01008092.1:10245-22428 GCA_900303245.1 Selene dorsalis
GGGGGGGGTTGTAATAAGTGTGGACATGAATGCGAGGAAGACAGACACGTGTTTACATCCCTGTCCTGCTCGATTATCCCAGGGTTGCGTCAGAAACCTGAGGCGGCTGCTGATATTTGACTTGCGACTGCATCAAAGTCCTGCCACCATTTTTGGCGGGATTGATGTTGTGTGTGTGGTATGTAAAAATGCTCCTTCAAGTGTGAGCTCTCCACGTGACTCGATCTCGATTTTTACCACCTTAAAAGCACCTAGAATCTGCGTCTAATATTTTGCAATCTCAGTACATTTACAGTGCTGACAAAACGCCTCTCGTCAAACAAAGAAAGGCTCCCAGGTGTTGTGAGAGCCGCTTCCTGTTTTACGACCATTTGTGTGAGCGGTAATGATCTGTGTCATTCAGCTTCTAACTGGGATCTCACTCTGTCGCTGACTCATATGCTTTTTATAGCTGTCATTCCACTTTGCAGCCACCACGTGTGTACATGGGCGACAACACCGTGCTGCTGCTGGGCAAAAAGAGTGTCAATACTTCACGGCGTGTTGAGTTGAAGTTGTTACCTGCGTGGCAGCTCATACCTGCACGAGTACAGTCAACTCAGTGCTTGATAATGCCAAGCACAGTTCAATAGGAAAGGCTGCTGTTAGGTTTATCACTGCACATAAACTGTAGACATCATTGTGGCTGATAATAGACACACACACTGAGATGAATGTGTAGACCTGAGACACAGTGCTTTCCCAAATAGAAAGGAGCAATGCTCCATTATGAGATAACAGTATATATCCTCTGTACATATGAGAATACATATGAGCTAGCTATGGTAAAATTTGTGTACACATGCTAACAATATAATAAGTACAAACGTGTGTCCTTCTTCCTGTGGAGAAATCCAGCACACAGTTATAACACGGGAGAAATAAGCATGTTTGTCATGTCATTGCGTTCATTTACTTTTACTTTGCTCCACTGGTTCTTTACATTAACCTGAACTGGGCCTCTCCTCGGCCCCCTCTGCTGTACATTTTTTAACACCAGTCTGGGATTTTTATATTGCATATTGGTTAGTTATCAGGAAATGAACATCATTTTGTAACAACTAAAATAACCACACTAAAGTTCTGGTCATTATTTTTGCTGTTGTTGAAAGGCTGCCCAGCATACCCTGAAATGTCTGTGCAGCTCCTTGGCTCCTCTCGTCTGCAGACGAGCTCTCCCACAGTCCTCTCCTCTGTGTCAGCTGACAGGCATGTGGATCATGGGAATGGTGAGGGGAAGCCCTCAGTGCCCAGGAGAAGCAGGAGCTGTCAGCCTGAGACGGCTGCTTCCTGGGACTGGTGGAGTGTCCAGCACTGAGCTGGGTTTACAGTTCAGGGGTGTGTGTGTGTGTGTGTGTTTATAGTCTATCTATCTATCTGAGCTGAGCTGAGCTGAGCTGAGCTGAGCTGAGCTGAGCTGAGCTGGGGATCCCCCTGAAGCAAAGCAGACAGAAAACCTTACTGTTGACCACTGTCAGCCATTTCATTTTCTGCAGTGGTTCATTTATATTGCACTAATTTTTCAACAATATAAGAATGCATACTTAAACATACATGTTTGGCTGCATGTAGAAGCTGGATATGTGTACATATGTATCACATTTTTCTGTTACTTTAGCATATAGACTGGAAAGCTAGCCTTGGTCTGCAGCTTGGATCTGTACAGATAAACAAAAAGAAGAGTGGATGTTGGACTTGGACTTACACACAGTACAGTTTTCCACCTGCTGTTTGCAACTTCAGAACATGATGACACACTGTGATTGCCACACACACACACGGTTGCTCCAGCATTTGATTAGTGAATGTAGTGTTGTGAGCTCCAGATGTGTGGGGCTTTGGCTGCTGTCTTGAGACTGGCCTTTTCACCAGCGGAGCCCTGCCTGAGGATGTGAGGCTGCGTTCAGGCTCACAGGGAGCAGCAATTCAGCAGTATGAACCGTTAAGTGCAAAGGTGATCAGTGAAACCTCCAAATAGATTGTTAAGCTGTGAAGAGGCTGAAACAGAGGCGATATGTTCCTGTCTGTTCATGTCAACCCTGGGTACAATGAGTTAAAATCACGTTGACGTCAAGTTTAGTTGAACTGAAGTTATACATATATCTCTGCTGCTTGTTGTGACCTAAGTCAACAGTGTTAGAAATGCTGCTCATTTGCGTGTTATCTTCTTTTAAAATTACAAGACAGCTGCAGTATGATGGTAGCTTATATTTGATGTGTCTGCACTAGACTAAGGTTTCTGCTTCTGGACAAAGAGATGTGATGATTTAGAGTTAAGAAACAGACCTCAGCTCAGTGTTTTCTGGCTGATGGAGACGCTAGACTCTGTGAGTATGAGTTAGTGCTGCATGCTACAGAAAATCAGACGCAGCCCATGACTTGTTCTACAGCCTGCTTCTTATATAATTGTAATCACTGTGGCAAAATTCAGATGCCAGTGCTGCTGACACTTATCTGCCAGAGCGTCAGCGTTTGAATCTTAATTTTTAAATGTTATTTTTAGGCTTTGGGAAGACTTGCACATCTCCCGATGGCACATTTTTACATCTCTGCGTCAGTGTATAAGTGACCATGCATGATGTCAGGACCATACTGTCTCCTTTATTTCATCTTTGATAGTAAAACTTTCAGGTTGTGGACAGATGTAACACCTAAAGAGAGGAAGGAAAGAAGGAAGGAGGAGGAGGAGGAGGAGGAGGGAAGGAGGGAGGTAGGGGGGGACAGTGTGTGTACAAATGGCCAGGCTGGGGCTGAGATCAGCTGCAGGCATTAAAAGCCCACGTTGCCAGCTTGTTGTCTGTCCCGTCTGTGTCTCTGGGCTTCAGTAGATTGTTTGAAGCAGACTAAGCTGCATGGTGACAGAGGCTTTTTGAGTGCCAGGTTCCCATTCACACTGATCACACATTAGACTGATCAAATCAGACTCCTGGCCTGCTTCCTGACTAACTCAATTTGTTCTCATACGCTTCCCTTTTCACGCTGAGCACACGTACACACACACACACATGGGCTGGGATGCATGCCTAAAACGTGTGCACACGAACAGAAAACCAACAGAGGAGCGCGGGGCACTACGCATTGAGCTCTAATGAAAAGCAGAAAAAGCCGTTACCTCGGCAACTGCCAGCGCACATCTTCAGGAAGGACCCAGATTTCCTGTCTGACTGCAGTCGTATTGTTTTGGTTGTCTTTTGATAGCTGCGGCATCCCTGGACGGATTATCTCACCGCTGGCAAGAATTTATGCAAAATCATCTCGAATTAAAGAGCAGGCATCTGTGCAGACAGGAAGCTGCCGCGCTGAAAATCTTCAGGCGTGGATTTAACACCTCCACTTCCACCCTAAAAAAAAAAGAAAAGAAAGAAAAAACACACATGTAATCAGTGATCTGAGTGATTTTTATTTTGGCCCTGAGCCAGTTCCTCCTCTACACTTCTCAGCCTCTCTGTGGGGAGAGCCGCTGCCGCTAAAAGCAGAGGATGATGGGAATTAAACTGTCAGTGTGATTTATCCAAATTACCCTCCAACATACAAAGAGGTGTAGTCTCCATGGTTTGAATGAACATGTTTATTATGAAAGAATATCCCCAAAAGAGGCATTTTAAATAAGAGACACATCCACCATCAAAAACACCAAAACCACATGTTTTATTTTTTGAAAAATTATGTAATTACCTAGAAAAAAATATCCACATATACAGTAGCCTATCAACATGAAATCATATAAGTGGAATATATTCGTTTCACAAAGGGGCTGGCTGTACGTTCTTCTCATCATGATCATCCTCATCACCATCATAATCAGATTATTATAATTATTATAATTGCCTGTGCTGTGTTATCTTTGTTTGCCGGTCGAAACAGGAAATAAATCAGAGCCCTGTGCGATTTCTCAGCATTTAGAAAAACACAAGGGAGGTTGGAGGAGGGGAGGGGGGTTTACCTTTTTGATCCTGGTGAAGGTGCTGGGTTTAATTTAACCAAACGTCCATGATACAAGGATGGTTAACGATCCCGTCTCCAAGCTATAGATGTTCCACTGTGGTTAGAAAAACACAGGGGATAATTAAGTGCATTGTACAGCGTGTTCTCTGAGGTGGGGATGTTTCTGTAGGCGGCTATTATTGCTCATGCTAAATGCTAACAGGGCAAATGCAAACTGCAAAACAAAATGTGTGTTTCCATGATCACCTCTTGTATTTTTACTGTAAGGACCTATAGACCTATTGCTTAATAATCCTCAGACTGTGCGTCACAAATGTCACAGATTTTACTGCGTCAATCCCACTTTTAATATAACCACGATGCAGCACAACTGCCACCAATTGAGTTATAGATTAGCAGCTTGGAGGTTGAGTCAGAGTTGGCACCAGCCTCCTTTAAATCGGATGCTATTGCTCTAGTACGTACAAAACTATTAATGCTGGACATTTCATTATTCTCCTACATGGTAATTACCTGGTTTGCGCTAATGGTTTGTTTTGTCTGTGATTCATGACTGGGAAATGGCTGTTATACCTCTTTTGCCTGAGTGCATCGCATAGTCAAATTACTCTCTTAGCACCTCCCATCGCTTAGTAGTTTCACATTTCCTCTATTGTTTTTAACGGTCAGGTCTTTTCTTTGCACCTCTCACTGACTCAGGTGACACACTGTGTTACGGGTGACACCTTTGACTGATGGGAGCTGCAGTGACCGAAGCAGTACAAGTTGCCGATGTTGACAATAGAGTAACCTTGTGTTGGTTGATGATGAGCCTGTGCACATGACTTGCCTCCGGTTGGAGACACAGACTGACATGTGTTGAAACTCCTTAACATAACCTTGGTAACGTGAAGCAGAACATGTGACAGACAAGACGTGGTGTGGCTCATGCAGGGCTGTCATTTATATTTTCCACAGATATATTGTGATTGGAGATATGGATATGTGTCACAGGGTCCACAGCTCTTTAATAATTGGACTCAGTTATGCCATCACATTGACTAATAACTTTGTGAATATTGATTCTGATATGGGTTCAAATGACCAATGGTTAGTCAGACACTATGAACCCATCACTCATGTTTTTTTGTTGTTGTTGTTTTTTTCACTTTTCTGATCGATAGTTGTTGATGTTTTTATTCCCTCGTGGTGCTTTATGCCATAAAACTGCTGCTGAACTCATTCTGTCCATTTACAAGCCGGCCGGCCCTCGTAGCTGAAGTCACATGAATTCAGCAGAAGTTCTGTTGACCCATCGTCTCACCAGGTCGGTGAGTTTGGCAGAAGGAGAGCGTTCTAAACAAATCCGATTAGACTCTCTATATGATGGATTGTCTGTTCTCTTTGCTGTAATTTCCCTTCTCTGGTGCTAATCCTCATAAAAAGCACATGAAGAAATAGCTAAAAATGAGAATAGATCCAGACCGTGGTTTGCCCTTGGTTCATTTTGTTTTACTAAGCTTTCCAATCCTCAGGCTTTGGCTATTACATGTCACCATCTGTTTCCTTATGCACAGGGAAGTCTGTGCATTTTGTGTTACACGCTGCCTCTCAGTGAAACACAGCAAATTTGACTTGGAGGAGGACCGAGACTTGAGTTTGGTGCAGTTATCTGACTTTGATTGACACCGTTGTCAAACAAATCAAACTTAATAAAAAAAAAAAGTCTTTTGGGAGTTTTGACAAACCACACCACAGTTGAATAGTGTAAAGCTGGAACAATTAGTAAATGAAAAGACTCACTGATTGACAACAATAATTTTGATAGTTAATTAATCATTTAAATCCCCTTTCAAGTTCTCAAATCTCAAATCTTTGGTTCCAGCTTTGTAAATGTGAATATTTGGTGTTTTTCTTTGTCTTTATATGATAGTAAATGAAATTAGTGAATGCTGATGGACATTTTTCACAATGTCTGGTATTTCACAAGCCAGTTGATCGTGAGCATACTGGATGCTTACTCCGTAATTATTTGTTATTGTCAAAGTTATTGTAAAAAGCAACCATCACACTGTATATGGGACGCTGTACTCTCTGTGAGCCAAGTCTCTGCAGTAAGATTGATCCAACAGCACACTGGCTCTGCTCACACGCTGGCTAACGTCTCCTGAGCTTTCATTAATACATCAAGTGCAGGTTATCTATGTGGAAAGGGAGAAAAGAGTTTGTATTTGAAGCCCAGTGGTTTCAATACACAAGTAATTACTTTGCTGGAGCGGGTGTTAGGATGATTAATAAGTACCAAGCAGATGTTTTGTTTCTTGTACACAAAACAAATGTGCTCCTCCATTAAAAGAAAATAACTTTCACCAAACCTCAACTGGATCATGGAGCAGAATATATTTATGTCATTTTCTCTTCTCTGCCCCCCCCCTCCTCCCCCCAGACGGCCTATAAGCCCTGGCTGTGTGCGCAGTATTTCCCCACCTCTCAGCAGTCCTGTCAGAAGAAGGTACCGTGCCACCAGTACTGCCTGGAGGTCCAGCAGAGCTGTCCGTTCATCCTGCCTGATAACGACGACCTGATCCACGGCGGCAGCCCCAGCTTCATCTGCACAGGTTAATACCACTTCATTGGCCCATGTTACTTCCTGTTTACAGCAGCCGTGTGTTTGCATATGTAGGTGTTTGTGTGGCCTCTTCAGAGAAAACCTCCTAATTTAATTAATGCTAATGAATAGCTTTTTGTAAAAAGGGCTCACAGTATTAATTCATCCAGGATGTGTGTCTTCATATTGACTGGATGGTGTTCCTCCAGGAAAACAACAGAGGCCTTTCCAAAGGCTTTTTGATGACATCTAGTGGCGTCTTTGAGCGCAGCCACGCTCACACAAGGACATTTTCTACAATGCATTGATGAATTGAATTTGGCCTGTCCCTCAATATTTACTGCAGTTTATATTGCAGTAATCACCAAGGCCTCTGCCTAAGAGGACCAGACGCTGGCTCTGTGCCAACACACAAGTTATCTGGGAGGGATGAGCAACACAACATCAGCGTTAAGGCCCACACAGGTGGTCCGGCTCTGGGTGATTCTGAGCTGGACCTGTGCTGGGAATGATGGTTGGATTTAATGAGCTAAGGGACTGTCGAGAAATTAGCTGCTGTCAGAAAAGGGTAATGTCAACAATGTCGTGGGATGTTTTTTTTAGGAGAATGATTTTTCCTTTGGATTGGTCGGGATCATTCTGACCTTCAATGATGACACAAATCCAGACAAACTGTGCGTTTCAGCGAATAACACACAAGGAATCGTAATGTTTTGAACACAGCAATGAAACATTCACAGTCTTGCAGGATTTAAGACCTGGTCAAACCTCCTTTGGCACAGTAACCTCTGGACCAAGCTGGACCGCTGCTTCAGCTCAGCGTCTCCAGTGGATTAAGGTCTGGGCTCCGACTGGGCCACTTCAGAAGGTGGATTTTCTCTGTTTGAAGCCAGTCTGTAGTAGATTTACTTGGGGTAGATTTGTTTGGGGTCATCGTCCTGCTGCGTCAGCAACTTCTCCTGAGCCTCAGCAGGTGGAGCCACCCTGATATTATCCTCTATAAACTTGATTTAGCTCCCCCTCCAACAAAACCCCAAATCGTCATGCTCCATCCATGACTGCTTCATTTGTAGGATGATGTTTTCATGATTTTTCACATCATATTCAACCTGCTAATAGCACAAAGAAACCTAAAGAGTTTTTGTGCACTTTCATCTCCTCTTTATGAAATGCATCAAAATCAAGAGGGTGTCAGGGAGATGTCAGTGAAACAGTGTGTAGATCCCCAGACAGACTTGATCAGATAAAACACCTGGTGAACTGTGGGTGGGCAAAGCCATTGTGTGTCATCTTTAATGTCCTTAAATCAAGAGTATTGGTTATTGTTCCTTTAAATCCTGCTGATTCCAGATTAGGCCAGATCAGCCTGTCCCAGATCTGCCTCCATCCGCCTCCTTGTGCCATAGTTCAGCGAGAAGTGAGCGAGCTTTATCTACTTTTCCCTGAGCCAGATAAATGTGTCGACAGCTCTCTTTGCATGCCGTCAACCCCGAGACTTCCATAGTCATCCACTGATGCGGCCATGCGTCACCCCCTGTGTGGTTGTGGTCTTAAATCTGAGTTCAGCTGGGGGCCACTGCGTCTGGTCCTCCACGTCATGATTAGAGCCGCACACTGAGGTCTCACTGGGTCTGATCCTGGCACTGAGCTGAAAGATGTCCTCTTCTGATACTTTCACTGTGCCGCACATGCAGATTAGATTGTTATTAAGAGGTGCTGTTTTTTATTTGGCTGCATCAGATTATAACCTATACTGTATCAGTGAGGTTGTTTATCAAGCTGAGACTTTCTTTTTTCTGGTCACTGGCTTTGTGACCTTATGTAACCTTTATATCACTGTTATTTTATTTGTCAGTAATTTTCTTAAACAACTGTGTGTCCATTTACATTTCCATTTTTTTCTCAGCATCTGGATCCTACACACACTTAAACACATACTTCTGTTTAAATCTGAAACAGTTTTGTTTCTGTCACATAAAATGTTTTCAGTGTGTGTTCTTTTGTAGCTCCTTTTCAATTGAAAACAAAACATAAAAGTGACGCCACCTACTCCCAAGCACCACCTCAGAGTTCAGCATCTTCTGAATAGCATTTGAATGAGGTTGTTTACTCCTGTCAATCACATCAGATCACACCCCTGCACAGTCGTGATGAAGCAGATCAGGTCTTGACTGATAGACATTTTAAACTAAACTTTTTTTTCTGGACTTTATCTTGTTGTTTATTTAAAGTAAAGTATATATATATATTTGAGAGTGACAGGAAGTGGGGAGGCAGAGAGAGAGGGAATAACATGCAGCAAAGGGCCGCCTGACGTGGGATTTGGGGCCGTCTGCAACGAGGACTATAGCCTCAGCTTATGGAGCGCCTGCTCAACCCACTGCACCACACGACACCACACTTGTTGTTTATTTAGTCCTGAATATTTAGGCAGCTCTGGTGGGGGAGTGTGACAGATAAATACTTCAACGTCCTATATTGTCTAAAGGTAGATGTCCATGTCTCTTTTTAGTTCTGAAAACCACTCATCTTTATCTTCTCATGCATCAACACTTAAAAATTTATCAATGTATGTCCTGTACATGCAGCTGGGAAAAGTCAGTGTCTTCACCCTGTGTCATCTGTTTCTCAGGGCTCTTGGGGGGTCATCCATCAGACAGTGAGGCGGAGTGCTGCGACGTCCGATGGGACGCCAAAATGGACAACCCTTCAGGCGGGACGCTAAAAAGGACTGCTTCTTCCTGCCAACCCGAGGGGGCCTCGGTCACCTCTGCCGCTACCCCGAGACTGTGCAGCGGGCGACTGAAGATCTGCCTGCTGGCCCTCATCCTCCTACACACTGTCATCATCATTTCAGCCTCTCATAATTCTACGTTGGTGGGCATGGCTGCCATTTTCTCACCAGAGGAGAGTGCTTCAAATGAGGAGTGAACCTTGGGGTTGAATCAAGGCTGGAGCTTCTAAAGAGTGATGTCGCTCGAGAGCGTTATGGCTTTTACAATGTCATGGCTGCCAGGGACACGTCTGGCTAGACGTGCTGGAAATGCCTCTACAATCTGCCGCAGATGAACCATCAACCACAGGAAGTGGGAGGGTTTTAACTGGAGCTAAGGGTGCTGGGATTGGACATCGACAAACCAAGATGTTTGAGAACCACCCCCCTAATGAACTGACCTCATGCCACTTGAAACCTGCTCATTGTTTCTATTCCATCCAAATGTTTTCTAGCATATTGTCCCTCCCCTACTTCCTTCCTTCCTTCCTACCTTCCTTCCTTCCTTCCACCCTTTTCAGTGCGTGTGTGGATGGGATGTCAGTGAAAAATTGGACATCGATGAAGTGTGTGCTCTCGCTCATCATTCCTCTTAGATTTTTGCTGCATTATTTTCAGGTGCCAGAATGGTTTGACATATCAACAGTAACCCACTCCCTACTCTCCATCATCTTTAAGGCATCTTCTAAGCCACCATGTATGTGATGTTGCTTGAGGGCCTGCCAGGACCAGCTCATCCATCCTTCATGTGGGTCTCGGAAAAACAAAATGTTTGTGATTCTTCTATATTCTGATGTTCAGCTTGTATTTCGTCCCACTAGATCTCATCTCGACCTCTTACGACGGTACATGCCTACATGTTTTTGGACCTTAAGTGCTCTGAGACTGGCGCGCTCTCTTCTAACTTGTTGGGCCATTGAACAAGTTAGGATGGTTGAAGGTAGTGGCGGTTCAGCTCACGATTACAGGGTGTTGCAGGAGTTGACGCCGAGCTTAGTCGCCATCAGTTTACCTCAGACGGCAGTGTCGCTGTTGCACATGGGCAGCCCAGTGGCTCGTCTTCATGCCGCAGCGCATATTTTCAGAGTAGGTGAGTGCAGGGACTACCCAGGGACACTAGAGGAGAGTTGTGTGAAGTCAAAAACACCAGGGGCCTCATTTATCAACCAGTTTCCACGCACAGGAGTTGTTGGTTTCTTCTTCAGGTACCACCAAAACTCAAGTGTACACAAACCACAACTCAGATTTTAATCATAAAGAGTCTAGAGCTTCATGTTAAGCTCAGTTACAAGAAAAATTTAAATGAAATTTGCAGATATGATTGAAGATTTGCAAAGGGGCGTGGCTTAGTATTGGTAGGACTCCACCTGCACAGATGTTATCAAATCAAGAGATGGAGGATGATGAATGTTCATGAATTGTACAACACAGTAAAACAAATGAACACTGTGTAGAGCACAGTCAAAAATGAAATAACATCAGTACCACTGCAGGAACATATGTGTATATACACATATATAAATATATATATATATATGAGCTCATTGTCTTTACCTTTCTTTGTCTCAAAGAGAAAGATGAAGTTGACCATATTTGGCATTCTGGGGGCGTGTTCCTCCTCCACCAAATTTATCATTGATCACTGCGTGAAGGTGTTATCAAACAATGTTTCATAAATACCAATTTTCATCTTGGTATTTGACATTTGGAGCTCGTCCTGCTTTTGGTTTGATAAATGAGGCCCCAGATCTTTGAGTGCCTCTCTGCTGTATAAACCCAGTGAGGCAGATACTGGCAATGGAGCAATATAGAGATAAAAACAGCCGGTGTTAGTGTCCTACTTTGTGGCCTCTTCACTACTGTCGGCTCGACTTCTCAGTAAAGTAGTTGAGCAAGTGACCAAGACCCACCCAATCAATCAATCAATCAATGTGTCGACTCTTAAATCACCCTTAGACAAGCTGATCAACCGCTATCTTTCACAGACTAGCAAAGGGCTGTGTTAGTGTCAGCGTGCGAGGAGTGTGAGGAGTTTTAAAGGGCTGATCCATCCGATTTTGTTGTTGTTTTGTTTGTTTGTTTTTTCCTTTTTTGCACGGCTGCTGCTAATAAAGTTCACGTTGATATGAGGACAGGTCACGCAGGGATTAAGCCAGAGATTGGACAGAAAAATAGATCTATCCAATACTAAAATCTGATACCATGAGCAACTAGCGATGCACCAAAAATGAAAGCTAAGGACGCCAAATCTTTGTTTTTTTCCTTTTGTCCTCCATCCTGGTTGCCTCTGATGGTCAGTTACAGACAGATTGGAGTTTTGTTCTTGGCTGTGAAAACCTGGTATCAGTGCCTCCTCCCTCCCTTCACATTAACAGCTTGACCTTACCTCGCCTCACATCACATCACGCACTGACCATTGATTTGCTCTTCAGACATACGCACACATACACACAAACAGCATCAGAGCGGCATGTCACATGGAAGTCAAGTGTATGCTTGCCTCTGGAGACTTTAACGTCCAGTTTACTTTCCGAACCCCTCTTTTCTTTTTGTTCATATTCTCATGTGACGTGTTGTTTAGTTTCTTTGTTTTCCTTGACAAACTGTTGATGAGAACTACTTTCCCTTGTAGACAGCAGCGGATGTAACAAGCCCACACTTTGTGCTCCGTCCCTTCGATCTCTAGCTGTTTCACGATCTGAGTCCTGTGGATCTATGCAGAAGAACCCCACCCAAAACTAACCCACCCACTTTCCCCTAACCACCACCACCACCACCACCACACCAACACCAACCCCTTGTCCTTTCTGTTGTAAATATGTCCTGAGGATGTGGGATC
>OMNW01008093.1:0-36872 GCA_900303245.1 Selene dorsalis
CCCCCCACCCTCATGCCATGCTCCATGACACCCCCTCCCTTCACTGACAAATTGATTCTCTCTTAATGTCCTGTATGGAAAAAAAAAAAATCTCCTCAATCCTCAGAAGAAGCGTAATAAGATACATGATACACTGGATTAGATCATTGGTCTGTACAAATTTGTTCGTGTTTCAGTTTAAATTGTGATGCTCTCTGTTATGATTATTTAGCAGTTTAGAGAAGACTTAGGTTTAAGGAGCAAGACAGTGTAAAGTAGTCACTACAACTCCCAAGTGGTAGCAGTGTTAGCACGGTGCGATTTGGAAACTGTCGAACAAGAGTAGCTCTTAATAGCAAGGTCAAGCTAACGGGGAGAGAGGTAGGTCATTCGATCTTGTGTGATTTAGATTTGTGTGTCTGTGTGTGTTCGGTCCTGCGTTGAAAGGAGAGCCGTTTGCAGGGACTTTAGACTCTTGCTTTGTGTTGTGGTTTTCCTGAGTATCTCTCTGCGGCGGACAAGGAGTCTCCAGACTTAGTGACCTGAATAACCAGATCTGTACCTTCAGTGGGATAACAGCAGGTGGTCCCTACTTTATATTTGGCGGTGTTTTATCAGTGTTAATATTGTCGGTCATCTGTGTTTGATCTATTAACAGGGCATGATCTCAGCGGGAATCCGTATGTCCATAATAATGGAAGCAAACCACTTGTTTCAATTTCACTAGTCTAGTCTTGCCGTGTATACAGGTCATAGTACACTGTGCATTGTTCTTTTGCACAGCATGCGGCCCTGTTGTCCTTGTAGTATGTTTGTTCTCTGCCTGTTCAGTTGTAATATGGCTACCCTGCTGCCACCAAGACACACCACTGAACTGCACATTTACTGCGCTTGTTAAGTGATTCTGATTTGTCAGCGCTCACGTGTGCCTTTTGTAGAGATCCAGACTTACATCATTAGTGCTCTTAGTGCTCAGTGCTTAAGAGAGTGCTGAGCCAATTAACCAGCTGCCTGACTTCTGGCAACACGGTGAACAAATAAACTCTTCTTTCCACTACCTTGCCGCTGTGTACTTCAGCATCTCATCTCGGTTAAGTGCATTGGAATATGATTTTAATCTTTTATGTTTCACTCTTGTATTCTGAGACAGAAGCGTAGAATTAATTGCTTATTAAATCAACATTAACCTTACGACACCATTTGCTGCCAAATAATACCACTGGGGCATAAGAGGGAAATTACAGTGGAGCACCCCCCCATATCCCTGCCATAACCATGTTCCTGTTACGTTAAGGAGACAAAGTGGGTGTTCCCTAGTTTAGGGCTGTGTCTATGTAGAATAAGTCAGTCTTATGTGCGAAAGTTCACCTGATCTGTACAGCTGAGTTTTTAATTAGTGTCTCCAACCACAAGTGTCATATTTATAGCGACAATGAGGATGAATTAACAAACTGGCAAATACAGTAGATGTGTCGACCTGGGTATTTAAATAGCCTCTGCTGTTTGTAAATGGGTGTATGATGGCGCATCATCATCAGGTCAGATGGTGCTGTTCACACTTGAAGACCTTGAACTGTGGCTCTCTATGATAAATCCATTTACTTTGAGGTTTCTGGATGCAGAAACGCACACGTGGACTCTTGAGGCTCTTAACTTTTCCATGTCACCTATCCATGGTCTGACCATACGTATCTGTAAATAGAAGCTGTGCACATGAAGTACTTGCAGCGCACTACTAACAGGCTCTCGGCTACTGTGTCTTATTTAATGCAGGCTAATGAAAACACAGAGGCGCTTTTTGCCTTGGATTGAAATCTACAGCCACAAGTCGGTGTGTGCTGCAGATGTGAGTATTTTCTCTATATATCTGCCTCTGTATTTGTCTCCATTACAGACATAGCTCGCCATAAAATCCAGGCAGTTGTATAGTTGATAAAACAAACCACTTTCCTGGTAAATCATATTTATTCACGATGGCCGTGTGTAGGGTTCTTGGGGACAAAGCTGGCACATCCTAGCTGTTTTGCTCCCAAAAAAAGAAAAAAGAAAAAAGCCATTTTCAGCCAGATGTGGTTTGAAATGGGTGACATAAACCCAGCAGCCAGGGAAGCTCTGGGAGACAGTAATGTACCCTTGTAACTCAATCCCTAAGCAGACCACTGAATGATGGAGAAAAGTAGCTTCTTTGGCTCACACCATTCTCTCATTCCCCTGTTGTGACCTTTTTCAGTGCTCTTCTGCCGAGGGACCACACTGATCCCGGAGCAGTCATTTGAGCAAGAGGAGAACAGTAAAGGGATAGCAGCATAATGTTTTGCCGTCATTTATGGTCATAGCGTAGCAGTAGAGTAGGTTGTAGACAGTATCATTCAGTAGATGACACCACTTCAAAGTAAGCAAACTGATACAGTAAAACAGTTGCAATCTGAGTTTATTGATATTTTATCACTATTTATTTATTTATTGATTTATTTGTTTGTCTTTTCCCCAAGCAAGATAATAGTCTTCAAATGACTGGAAGCACAAGCAGACCAAATCATCATATCATTGTAATGCCATCTGAAAAGCAGGTTATCATTTGAGCTATAACTCCAGTGTTGCTTCTTTGAACAGGAACCAATTTAAACCTCTTGCTTTGATTAATTCAGCTGTTAACACAGATTTAGACAAATTCGAGCAACACTTCCAGTCCCGTGGCAAATAATTTGAAAAATCAACTCATAATGTAACACAGTAACATGTGGAGTCACCAAGTCACTTAGGAAATAAACAAGACCAAATATACCTGCAGGTTTGGTTGATGCATACAGAATGAAGGACCTCGGTTGTTGGTCCACTGCTTTGGGAACATACCACTCAAGAAGATGCAAGTGCTAATTTACCCCCCCCCCAGGATAATTGCTTCAGACATATTTTTTGACCTATTGCATGCCTTAACAAGCATAACAGTCAAAAAGGTTGATCTCTCCAAAGTTCATAAAAGGACGGTTTGATCATTTCCAACACATTCAGTCTGAAATAATCTCCATGTAGACACGTAGCACATGTACTTGGTGGTTCCTAAAATCTCTGTGGGTACAACTTGCCACCATGAACCTGTCAACCAGCAGGAGCTTATGCATTTTCAGCTGTGCGTGTGAAGATACTGCCACACACAGACAGATACACATATCCTTGAAAAATAGTATTCCTTTGATGATTAACACTTAGAAATATTTGCATATTATATTATTATATAGAACTGAGCGAGAAATGTGAAATAATAGAGTAATAACTAGTGATATCGGGCATAGTTAATTGTCATCCTTTATATTTTCATGACATCTTTTTAACATCTGTCTTTGCAGTGACTTTCACCAGTCTCTTGCCCATGTCCTACATTTATTGCAAAGAACAGAACTGTTTTTCTGTGGCCAGACATTTCATCCATGTAGGCAAGGCACTTTGATGGAGAGATGAGTGACAGAGAGTGCAAGGTGTTTTTTGAGATTGGATGTGGCATGACATTGCGTGGTGCTGATAAGAACTGTTGTGAACCACAGTTGTGTCATTTGTTAAAATAAGCCGCTGGCAGAAAAACAAACATCAGTGTAACATCTGTCATTGCTGTGCTTGTCTTATGACTGCCGCACTGCAATTTAAGTTCTGTTAAACCTGCAAGCTTGGAGCACTTGAAATACGACATGAATGAACATTTGACTTCTGTCCTATGCATTAATTCCTAATTACTTGCATTAATCAATTGTTTGAAGAATGGAATACAGCAATTGTTGCTTGCATAATATGAAATATGCAAATTAATTTAGTATGTTTTTCTAATCGTTTGGATATGACCTAAATACCAATCCTGTAGAAATGTGCTAAATGTGCTGAAATGGGCTAAAATAACATGGAGTGAAAACAATCTGTATTTTCTATGGTGCATTTAGTGGTACGCTTAAACCAAATGAAGCCTTTCTATTGATTGTAACTTCCCTGGATTCCTCTGTTGATGAGAAGGGGGGTTCTCCCTTTTATCAGCTGACAATGCTCATTGTTCACCATGGACTAATAAAGAGCTTTACTGGTGCCAATACACATTCTCCGTTTCTAGTGACAGGCTGATGATAAATCTTAGAGATGGAGGCCATTTAACATTTAAACAATAACAGATGGAGGGCCTCAGTCACTGAATTGCCTCAGCAAACACAAACCTGCATGTCCTATTGTTATTATTTCAAATAACATGGATGCCATTTTTTATGTTATGTTTCATTTGTATTTGGAACAGGCCTCCCCCAAGTACATGTTTATTTCTTGGTTCAGAGCATACATATTAAGACTGGAGAGTATTGTGTTAGTGTGTAATATCAATCCTCAATATGTCTGCTGTACAAAATTTTTTATTAAAAAAAGAAAAGAAAAAAGTCAGACAAATTGAACAGATGAGGTAAAACTGGGATTATAGATTATTTTTAAACACTTTTGAACCTGACTTTTACCGCTTTAAGTGCGTTCCCTGCAGGGGCCGTAACATGTGTGAAACTGCCGGTAAATGGCAGTTTCACACGGGAAGTGAACTGAGGTTTTGATGTTTTGACTCAAGCATGTAAGGCCAGCGGATGAATGCTATTCTATGTACTGAATCCTCAAAACAGGGAGGTTTTGGAATCAAGGGAGCCAGGTGGTGAGAGTTAAGGTCCTTAGCCGAAATACCACAGGCTCAGTCTCATGTCAGTGTCCGTAAGGAAGACACTTAGCCCTACTCTCATGACCAAAGTCTTAAATGAGAAATCTTAGCTGACTATGACAACCTGCAGAAGCAAATCCTGAGGATTAAACCTGGACCTTTGTTTCTTTCCCCTGTAGATAATAAGCCAGTTGCTTCCTTTTATACTAAGTTCTTACAAGCGTGAAGACAAGGAACAACCGTTGCCATAGGATCAAGGATTTCATGCTTTCTTTCTCACGTGTGATAGTAAATGGTTGAGTGTCACAATAGAGAAAAGCATTTTATTCTGTATAGTTCAAGTAAAAAAAAAAAATGTGGGAAAATGTTGCTGAAGGTCTGGCTCCATACTCTCTACACCTAGTGCAACCATTGGGCTTGAAGTACCCCTTTTGCAGCAAAACTAAAGCTACTTGAGCTCACCTTCTATCTGAAGATTGTCACTTTCATCTTGTGCGATTGTCTTCAAATTGTACCTACCTGCTGTGTTGTCAGGGGTGTTCAAGATGCCCTGGAAAGCAACTAAGTCGGTTTAAGATGATTCCAAAACACAGATGAAAGCACTGATTATCTCAGTGAATAATGAAGTATATTGGTGCCTTTGGTGTTGGCTTATAAATTGCTGGTTGAGATGCCTTTGTGAATAGATACGTTAATTAGATAAATAAAGAAAACAAACACTGCCGTGCAATGAGATGATATTTGTATATTGAATTACCTGCAGATTTAGAGGAAGAAAGAGAGATGGAGCGGCAGACAGATGCACAGAGAGAAAGACAGAGAGCTTTTTGCCACTACATACAATTTCAGAACACTTAAGTGATTCTCAATGCCAGCAAGCCTCAGCCTGCCACTGGCATGACAGATGCTCCAAAATTGAATATAGATTTCAGTGAGCAAGGCAGGCGTGCCTGATGAATTTCAATTTGCCCCTGTCCATATTTCATAGTCACCACTATGGATAGCTCAAGGGGAGGCAGCGCGAGCACGATGGCTGCACCTGCCAAACTGTCAGTTGGCTAGTGTCAAATGATGATCGGTACTTCATACAGGCCCATATTTATCCCGCACTAATTCATGCCCTACATCATTTTATCACCAAAATGTACATCTTTTGAGTATGGGCTAAGGAGTAGCCATTGAAAAGATGTGCTTCATTTCACCACTGTGGTAATCTTAAGAGAAAAAAGAGGCTCATATGATGACAATTGCTCAGCAGGAGAAGGTTGTAGGAATGGTGTTCAGTAGCTTGAGGGTGGAACAAATGTAGAGAGCTTCCCCAAGAGGGATTGAGGTGCTTTGGCTGCTGTGTACCTGTTAGTCTATTTATAGCTGGGTTTGAAGAACAGAAATGACACCAGATGCTATTGTTTTGCAATGGTGCTCTCGTGGAGAAATGCTGCATCACAAAATGATGACTATTTGACCATCTTAGAGCTGTCACTGAGTTGCCTCAAATTTAAAAGGAAATAGTTTGTTTTAAACATGTAATCCAGTTTATGACGCACAGTGAGTACTTCACATTACCAATTCCCAAAACTGTGCATGTAATGAAGCTTCTTGTGGATATTACTACACATCCTCATGCTTTACATCCAACTTGTATATTTTTATTCTTCTCATCCCAGTTAAGTATGAAAATAAAACCACTTTTAAAGCTCCTCACCACTAACTAATGCCCTGGGGGTACAGAAAGAAAGTTAAGTAAGATGTAACAAATCAGCAATCAGTCATGACAAAATGTTGCAGCAGAGTATACCAGAAGAAGTGTAGCACATTATGCAACATAATAAGCACAGGGAAATATAACAAAGCATGAAACACAATATGTTGGAAATGCAATACAGTGGAAGTTGTAGTTAATGACATCTTTTTTGTGTGTTTTTTTATTATTTTCCATCTGAAAACTCTTCTATATGGGCCAACTCCTAAAGGTCTCGTTGTAATTTGAAGATATGTCGCTATTGTACAAGACAAAAGCCCCTTCTGTGAGAAAATTGCCACCAACATAATGCAACAAAATCAATAACATGCTCCAAGTACAACAAACCCAGTGTCACACTGGTGAGCAGTAAACCAGAGTTTCGTGAAACTAAAAGAAAACTGGTCTAACACAATGTGTTTTTAAAAAAAAGTATTTTACAAAATTTAGTAATTGATTCATGACAAAGACAGAATAACACAAGGGAATAATGAATTGAATATCTAATTACCTTTTCTGAATTGTTTTATTAACAGATTAATTGTGCCATTCAGTGTAAATGTTTTTAATTACAACCTTAATTATTTTCATGCATCTATAATTCAATCAGTAATAATTAAACACTGAAATAATCAATAATAATAGAAAGTATAGTGAAGCTCAATATGCCACAAGCTTACCTGTCTTAATGTCAAGATGAGAGAGAGAAAGAGACTCAAACTGATTCTCAGAATCATATGTTGGATACAGATATAGAGAGATCCAAAGGATGTCTGTCATATTTTATTGAGCAAAACAGATTTCACCATATGGAAATTACCAGAAACATTGCTCCACTGAGCTGGTGTTGTGCTGTAGTGTTGTTCGTTAGTTTTCTGCCTTTCCACATAAAATAAAATCTGTTTTTCTGTTTCCTTTTGTTGTGTTTTTACCCCTTTAAAAAAAATCCTTTGGAGTGAAATGCTTGATGCCACCAAGGGGTGCAGAAGATGACAGAGCTTTCTCGTTTAATTAGAGCAGACGTGCTACATGTGTCTGTGTATTTTGCCGCATCTCATTAAGGCGAGGTATGGGCCACTGAGCCGGCTAAAAGGAATGGATAGGGAGCATGTGGTGGTGTAGATTCCTCCACCACAAACGCAGACACTCTGCTCGTTCTCTTCCTCTCAGGAGTCACACTGAGGCCCCCAGAGCCACGGCCAGTCAAAATGGTTCCACTTGATGCAAAGACCCTCAAGGAGGCCACTGTCAAACGTGAACACACACACACTGAAGTCAAAATACAATGTACTCTGTGTGTATGTACAGTGCAAAGCGTAGCACAATGAACCAGTGGTTACTGTACGGATACACACACAGTTGGAAGGCAATGAAATGAAAAAAGCACATTTCTCTGATGAAAAATTAAAATGTCAATATCTGTTAGTACCTGAACTTATCACTGCCGATGACAAATACCCTGATAGCTATACCCTGGGACTTTTCTTGTTTTTTTATAATCCTAACAATATTGATTGCATTATACCTCTACTTTATTTACTGAACTGTTACTGCTGCTCTCAAGCATGCACTTATACATCTGCAAAGTGATGGAAGTAGTCCTTTCAACACAATAATATACACCATAAAACGCCCCCCTTTTAAAGACATGTAAGTGAACAATTATTTTCACATTTCACTTATGGAAGTCCATTCTCTGCTGTTTGCTTATCAGCCACATGAAAACCAGGCACCTCCCCTGGTGTTGCGGCTGATTGTTGTATTTTTTGATTATTTTTACAGCTGTCAATCATCGGCTGCAGATGAAGCAGGAAAGTTCTGTTGCTTGAGCCTGAAAACGTAATCCTCTCATTTTACACCCATGTTCAAAAAGGTTTATAATGGAGCAACAGAAAGCTCTTTTTATCTCCCTTCTTATGAGCCGTTCACATGGAGCGTCTAAAAACGCATGGAAGACTCCAGCTGTGGCGTTATCCACGCGTTTTCCATGGCGCTTGGGAGTTTGCACTGCTGGTCGCGTCCATGGTTGCGTCTGCCGTTACTAAGAAACCAAAACTGCCTGTCACATTTTAGTAGTGTGCCTCACTGTCACTTAACCAGGAAAGTTTAAAGATTGGTTTGATTGTGAATTCTTATCACATGACATGACCGCGTGCGTGTGGCATGCGAAAAAGTTGATCCGGATTGTGAGCATGCAAGGCGCACGACTACATAGAAAATAATGGAAATGCACACGCAAGAAACGCTCCATGTGAACAGCCCCTTAAGTAGAGCTGATTGTGTTTGTGCAAATTGCTGCATGTGATAGCATATTACTACACTTGTTGGAGGATACACCAGCAGCTCACTGGCCTCAAAAGATATCCCAGATCCTTGAAAATGTACATAAATACACAATTTCTTTTGTTTGACATTTTAGTTGAATAATAATCATCAATTGGGTTATTTCCATTTTATGCACTATTGTCAGCAAATAGGGGAGCAAGACAAGGGGAAACAGAAAGACAGTAACGGCAGGCTACCCTCTATCAGTAAGAGATGGCCAGTGTTATCAGACATTGCTGATTGGTTATTGATTTTGCAAGACAACATTTAGGGTACCATGTCTTGGATGCAAAGATCTCCACACCGCGTTGACTGTGTCCAGAGTTCATTGATTTTATGTTAGCAAGGATGTTAGCTTACAGCAAGGCACAGAAGTCCATCTTTTCCCTCATGCCTTTTAGGCTTGGAAAGTGGATGCAGAAAGTCGGTAGCTCCCCTCTTAAGTGAAAAGCTGTTTAGCTTGACGTGCCACTTATCAAATACTTCAATGGTGACAAAACCCCACTGCACAAACTGTCAAATCATCAATAGAACCTTTTAAGACGAGTCCTCCACTTCCACACTGTTCATGTCTATAGCTTTTGATTTGGACTCTTTTGCCACAGTGATGTCTCTCACTTGAGTGCACTCACATTTCAGATTTTCCAACTTTGAGCTTGAAAAACATCTCAAGTCATCTCAAGTGAAAGGACCAAAGTCCAAGTAAAGTCATGGTTCAATGACATCAGAGTTGAAGTTGATCAAATCTTAATGATTCTGTCAGGTGTGAGGTAAAGTTTCAATGGAGTTGAAACTGTACATGCAGGTACTGCTGTCTCTGGTTAGGCCCTTTTTATCACATTGAAGTTGTACTATGTTAAAACACTTGGTGGAGTGTAGGTTGACCCACTCTAGCAGTCATCATGTATCTTTACTATGTTTACTATGGGAAGCGATCTCTCAGGCTGGTCGAGAGGTACATCTCTTTATCTTAACCTCACCCAATGTTATTGGAGGTAGTAGTAGTAGTATGTCCAAGCTCTTACACACTGAATGCAAATCACAGCAAAGCTGCAGAAAAAGAGGACGGTTACGTAACCAGAGGGCAGTGGGTTTAAATCGTCATATATGAACAGCATGTCAGTGGTAACATGTGAAACCTTGTCTGTGTAGAGGAGTGTGAGAGATGGATGTTATTTAATGGCTCACATTAACTTCCCTAGGGGGAAGCACTCTCACATGACACACTGTGCTTTTTTTTCACCTTCACTGGTGCAGACCAACTTCTTAATTGGCATAATAATGTGATTAATTGCTTTCTTGTCATTGGGCCGACTGAGTTTTACACTGTAAAGAAATATAAATCAGGCGTGTATTTACAAGCAATCAAATGTTCAAGATCGAAAGGAACATATAAAAGAGGCCCAGCTGTGCAAAGTAATTGGTTCTGCTTTATTAGCTGTGTATCATTAGTTGAAAGGAAAGACATTTGGATCAGGAGGATGAATTATTTTGGTGTAGAGTCTATTTTTTTTTTTTTTTCAAAATTTTCAAATTTTTGTGCGTTTATTTTTTGCTGAGATGATATTAAAACATGGCATGGATACATCAGGCTTCTGCAGTGCAAGAAAAATGTAGATGCTGATTCCCCATATAGCTTATTGTCTCAATTGTTTCAGAGCAGTTGAATGAAATTATAGAGGACATGCATTTATTGAAAATAACAGGTTCTCTCAGAAACACTGGGTCTTAGACCTCACTATGACTCGCTGTGTGAGTCAGACTTCACTTTTCAATGTTTTCATCAACATCCATCACATCTCATTGTAAATGGTAATGTGTATAAATAAAACAATATTATTGACCAATAAAACTAAATAGGACAGTAAAACACGATTATTTCATGTGTATTATAATAAAGTAAAACAGAATTTCATATCAGTGTTTTCTTTCAAGGATGGTTCTCACCCATGAGATCATCACAGCTACTCTTTATACATGCAGCCTAATTTTTACTCTTCAAGAATTAATTCTGCTGCTGCTGCTGAAAACCTTTGATCTTCACTCACTCAGGTGATCAGTGAAATGGGGGAGAAAAAAAAAACATCCCATTACCTAATCTGTCCCTCACTGCTCTCCATAGCACAAAATAAAGCACCAGTTATCTAGGTTTAGGCTCTGGAAGTTAAGAGCAAATGCTGATGATGCTCTGATCTCTATAACAGCATCCAGGTGTTCTTGGATATTAAGACACTTTATGGTCACATAATTAAGGAGCGACCCTATTGTCTTGATTGACGCACAGCTTGATTCCAGGTGGCAAATGGCATCCTAATGTGTCCCTGTGAATGAAGGCTAAGCTTTGGGAAGACAGGGGAATGGTGACAATGGTACCGAGGGTTTGAAGATTGGCCATGAAAGATTGTTAAATCTCATTATGAACGAAGATATGCTGTAGTTACAATCTGAATCAGAATTATTTTATTTTCAAATCACAGTAAATATATGTGTGTGGGGTCAAGGTTAATCTATTTTCCTGGTCATTCTGAGAGTTGCAGCAATGTTGGTACCAAATGTCATGGAAATCATAAATTCAAATAATCCATTTGGAGGCAACCTTTTGGTGATACTTAAGGAAACTCAAGGGATCACCAAAGTCTTCAGCAGACATCCTCTAGTCACCATGAATGTATATACCAAATCTCATGGGTGATTGGTTATCTTATTGGATTCAGTCACACTTACTGACCTGATCATGAGGTCATCAGAGTCATTTGGTTTCATCCTTTGGGGACCGTCAATGCAAAATATCCATCAGTCCATCCAATAGCTGACATTACTATCTAATACATAGAACCACGACCATGACTGATCATCCATGTCAAACTGAGCACCTATAGTATGTATCATTTGTGTCCAATAATGTCACTTTAAAATGATTAGGAGGTCGACTTCAACATCAAGGGATTCATTTTTCAATCAGTAATGTCAAAGACATTTGGCTTGTCTGTAATATCAAGGGCAGACAAAAAGAAGATAATAATGAATTCAGCAAAATCACCCCTTCACAGCCCATCAATATTCTGTGACCACTGTGAGGGAGTGGATTCAGGCTTAACAAGGGGATCCAACAGATAAATGATCAAAAAACAGGACAGCTATTGTCCTTGAACTCTTAATGGCGTACTAATAGCGCAGGGTGTCAAGAGTGATTTTAACAAGAGTGTCCTGAGTCAAACTTTCTTTTTTTTAATCTCTCTGCCTTTGGACTGGAGGAGATAACTGTCTCCTCTCTGTCCCTCTCTCTTTATCTTTCTTTCTCTCATCATCGCATTACCAACTCAGGCACGCTTTTTGCATAATCACCATCCTCTGTATTTCCTCCTGCAGTCTGGATAAGGGGACTCATTATAGTAGAGAAAGTAGCAGGCAGGGGCTAGTGTGCATTGTGTAGGTCACACAGTTTGCTAGAGCCTTGAAAGAGATCAGGAGGGTCTGAGAAAAAGTCTTGGACCCAACACAATACTGACACTGTGAGCATGACTTTTGAAGATTTAATTGAATAGATATACAGCACATCAAGATTTGTTTAACGTGTACTCAAAGCGCAGCATACAGTGAAGCTTCTTCCCTTTGCACCATCACTGTTTCTGCTTTTGAGTCCTCATCTCTTCAGTGTCCATCTTCTTTGTGTTGCATTTTCAAAATGTTTCAAATGGTAAGCTCCATGTATCGATTGTCATTGTACCTTAGCTTACCTGTACTTTCTCCTCTCATTTCTCCTTCTTCTCTCTCCTCTACTTCTAGATAAAAGACAGAAAATAGGGACAACCACAGCAGAAGAAGAGCGAAAAGAATAGGCCATGGCTGAGGGGATGATTACTTCTCAGAGTGGTAAGCAGCAGACGTTTTTTCGCCTTTAGCTGTTTTGTTCCAGAGACTAGTGTGTTCATTTTGGACAGTTTCATTCCTTTTACATCAATCCTGTTTTCTTTATGGCAGAGGGAAATGGACAAGTAACATAATCGTAGAATAGACCCTCTCTGTGGCGTCTCTTAGGTCAGGATGACGTGATTTTGTTACTCACTACCTGTACATGAATGCGTGGCTCTGACTGAACCATTTCAGGCTTTCTAAACCCACAACATGTTTGTGTTTCTTCAGACAGTGAGACATATTTATATGTTACCTCACTGGCCAGTCCTCTATTATGAGATCCAGTGGAACTGAATGTAAAGGCCTTTGTTGGATTCCAGTTACACTGTGTATATACTGTAGCTTTAACTTTGTGACCTTTGGCTCTATGTGCTCTGTGTCACTGAGTTGGTTGGCAGGTTGATGTTCCCTGTTGCAGCCTCTCTGACCACTGACACACAAATCATTTCTGAGTGATGCCTTGATCCCTCATCAATGCAACCAGGACAAGCAGGTCAAAAGCAGCAGGATGAGTGCCATCCAGGGAAAAAGGCTTTACATTGTCACCTGTGATTTTCAGTTCAATCGGGAGCATCCTTTGAATTTACAATGCAGCTCATGAACTCTTCACAGCTTCTAAAGAAAACACCTACGATTCATAAATAATTGAAGATCATGGATTGCAGAGTACAGCGAGTACTGCATATTTCTCTCCATGTGGTGCTTTCAGGTTTTGATGGGAAGTAATTCTTACAGAATCTGAGTTATTATGTACTTTCAAATACATCTATCAGATAATCACATTTGACCTTTCATTTACATTAAGAAGTGTAGTGACATTCCTTGCATGTTTTATGTGTAGATTATCATCATTTTTAGATGATAAAAGTGTTATATAGTAGGGATGTGTATAGATATTCTAAAGCAAGGAACGTTACTTAGTGTATATTGCCTGTGTGTTAATGGAATATGGTAAATTATACATTTGATCGCCTGTTCTGTGCATGATATCACCTTACCCTGTGAATTCAGCTGGACTGACCTATGAAAAATAATGAACCCATAGCTCATCTGTGCAAGCTCATAAGGGCCCAAAGTTATATTTTACTGTTAGGTGACCTCAAATGGCAAATGTAATGATTGTGATGGGAGCAAAGGGTGTTTTCCTGCAGACGCACTGTACAATGTAGCTTGCTCCTAAAGCCAGCACACACTAAAGATGGTCAGGTTACCACAAGATGGATATATGCTGTGCGTTGTAATACAGTGATTCGGTTGGATATAGATCATGGTAATAAATGCATGAAGGGCAGTTGTTGCCATTCTTATATGTCAGTTGTTGTCTAATTAAAGCTGTCTTGATGACAGCTTTGTCACTGTTAAACAGTGTAGAACTGTGCATCCCCTTCAGGCGTGTTTGTTTTGCCAGGCATGTTGAGTGCAGATGAAGCTTTTCTGAAGTCAATTCCAGGACCCATGCAACCAAACGATCATCTCGACACTGAGTTTTAATTTACAAGTCATTCTCCAGTTGACTTCATCTGCCAGTGCCTGAGCTTTTGTCAGATTTCAGATTGTGCTTGTGAGTGTCTGAATTTGCATGTGTGTACTTGTGGCTTGCTTATGTGTAGTTGAGTGTATGCATGACTGTGTAGTCAAGTGCATCTGCATCTGTGTTTGGGGGACTGAAAGTGATAGAAAAGCAAGAGAGGTGATGTTGTGTGAAGAGATGGGAGGCTGGAGACAGATCGTGTCTTTCCCTCGGTATCACCATTAAATCTTAATCTCCTAGCACCTCATGGGAGGAGCCAGCCGAGCATGGGATTGTGTTTTGCATCTAAATCAAGATGTCGTGTTCCTTCGGAGAGGGCTTTATTGAGACAAAGTTTGATGTGTCTGTTCCCAACTTCAAATACATCTGGGTGCACAGGCTGATCATCCAGCTGTTGTTGTTTGTTAAATCGACTTGCCTCATAAACTGTAACATCTATAATCAGTTAAAAAAAAAGAGAGAGAGAAAACAAAACTCTCCAGGGAGGGTAGTAAAGTTTTCAACCAGTGAGTGGAAGTTTCTGCTGGTTGCATCATGGGGACTGAATTCCCATGGAAGTTAACGTCATCAGCGCAAACCAGACCCCTAATTACACATATAGGGTTTTTGTCGAATACAAATAATAAAATTGAGTGCGCAAAATTGGTTCCTGGATTAATATTGCCACCTTTTCTTGTCATTGTCAAACTGTTTCATCAGTTTTGCACCATCGTACTTTCAAGACTTGGAGCAGTGGCCATTTATGAAGCCCAGGTTAAACCCAGAAATCACAAACGAGATCTCATCGAACAAGTGAAAAAGAGCGACCAGTTTACAAATTAAAACACACTTTCTGGCATCCACACTGGCATCCACATGCCACACTTTCTGGCATCCACACATCTTGGCATCACCTGTGAGGACTTATGTTTACATAGTACATTCCCTTCACCCTAAAACCAAGTCCTAAAACCTCAAAGAACCCAAATGTCCCCACAGTGATTCAAACTAAAATCTTTTTTCCACAATGAGACACACAAATAGACAAGAAAGACAGGATTATTAACTGTGCCTGAATATAAAGTCTCTGAGATGAGGTCTGTGTTTGCAGTGTCACTGCTTTTAATTCATAGCTGTCCCAACCTGAATCTGATGACGTTCTAAATCTTGCAGGATATAAGTGATTAAATCATCGGGAATTAACAGCCGTGTGCAGATTACTGAATGTGACTGAAAGAATATAAAGTGACTGATGTATTAAATTATCCTCTTACTCACATTTTTACACCCCATATTATATTTATTATACCTCTTCATTGTTATTATATTGCAAACGAGATGAATGTCATTTTTCCAGCTAAACTTTTCTTCAGGAAATCTTCCAAGGGAAAAAAATACATACAGTAATATTCGCAGAAATTTTTCTCAATTTCCGTCATGAAAAATGAGACATCAAAAGTATACATAGCACCTGGCCTTGAGCGCTGTGAGGTGCGCCTCTTCCACATCCTCTCTCAGCAGGAAATGGCCTGTATTTCTTCACCGCCTTCCCATTTTCTCAGCTGGGAGAGGAGGCGAGCTGTCGTCAGTGTGCATTGCATTTCAAAACGCCTCATTTTACTCTCAAAATTCCCACCTGCCACACTTCATTGCATGTGGCAGAGAAAACTGTGACAGAGCTTTTAATTATGGCTAAGGCAAAAATATGAGTGTTTATCCAGGAGGGGATTAGAGAGTCTGATGCTGACATTTGTGGATGCAGGACGTGATTAGTTTTTGTTTTTCTTCTCTCTCTCTCTTTTTTTCTACATTTTGATGTTGTTGTTTTTTTTCAAGTGCAGCATTTTCACAAACATCAATTGGGTATGGTATTATTAGATTTGGTGCATACTTTCAGTTATGAAAGGGAAGAAATAATCGGTCGGAAAGAGGTGGGCTCTGACAGCACATTGAGACGTAATGGAAAGCCTGGCCATTATTACAAAGGAAGAACACAGTAAGAGGACTGGATTGGAGAGGGGAGGCTGCTCTCTGCAGATAGAGGACATGGATAAACCAGCAAGGATTGTACTGAACCTAGTAATAATTTATTATGGATATGATTTTCCTTTCCATTCTTTCCTCTCTCTTGAAGCTTGAAGGCGAAGGCTTATTTATTTTATGATGATTACTGTGAAATGTCAGAAATTCTAATTCTTGTCTCAGGGTGGTTGTTGAACTTCTTTTTCTTCATAATGAGGTGGACAGTACAAGACACAGATGTATTTTTTCCAGTTCCACTAAGACACATTCATAATAATGGAAACCTCGCAGCATTCATCTTGTCTGTTCTAATTTCTGTGCTGCCCACATGCCTCATTATTCTTGGTAATACACTGTATCTCCACCTAGTATATTGATTGAGCCTTTGGCAGTTATATTGCAAATAATATCTAATGTGGTTGTGTTGTTGTTGTTGTTGTCTTGAACTGCTACATCTGTAAGGAATATATGTGTCCATTACATCTGGAATAAACGCTCACTTGCATTTGCTATCAGAGAATCAGACCAGAGAATGATAAAGTAATTTCGATTTATATCCAGATGGTCAAAGGTCAACTTCACTGTGACGTTGACGGTCATCATTCAACCTCAGGAACAAAAAGGGAGATTATGCCTTGTAACAGTGTCACGTGGCAATTCTAAATTAACTTGAGTTAATAGGGTATAGCTTCAATAACCACAATACTTAATGTATTTTTATATGTATTCCTTTAAAGTGATGTTGTGTTTTTTAATATCGCATTATACATCGCAAAAAAAAAAAATCACAATGTCATTTTTTTCCAATATCGTGCAGCCCTAATCGTGCAGCCCCCGTCAGTCAAGTCAGACCGGCCTGCGGCCCATCAACATTTAAATAATTATAATAATAATCATCATTATCATAAAAAATGCAGAAAAAAAACATTTTCATAAAACCTAACATTAAATGCAAAGAGCAAAGACAGAGTGGAGGAATTGTGCAATAGCCTATTTTTACCAAAAGAAATGTTTGACACTGTACATGCCCATTTTACGACACTTGCGGTGCTTCACAACACTTACACTAACTGCAGCAGACCAGAGAGAGTCTGGGCTGAAGTGTAAACATGTCGCTTTCAAAATTTAGCCTGCCCCGCCTGATCTCCATGGTCCTCTCCGCTCCTCTCACCCACACTATCCATCCTCTGCAGTTTTGGTGCGCCACAGTCACTTTATGCTCCAGCCCAGTCTCTCCGCTCCTCTCACCCACACTTAAGCACCCGTCCTGGGATACACAATGTCGTCCTGCTAGAGATTATTCATTATTTTGTTTTTTTAATAGGGGATAAGAGTAATTAGTACTGTAACTAGTAATCTAACTAATTACTTTTGAAATAAAGTAATCGGTACCAGTAATTTAATTACTTTTCCAGAGTAATTTGCCCAACACTGCTGCTGTCGATGAAATAGTAACAGAATGACCAGCCCACAGGCCACAGCCGTCCAACAAAATTGCCCGCCTCAAAATATGTATAAATTAAACCAATACTGTGGAGAGACAAAGACCGCAACAGCATGCAGCTTTGAGCTTCTTTGTGAAAATAAACACACACACATTGCCTCAGTTACCTTTTGAATTAGATGATGAGACTTGCTTTACAGTATTTTCTCAGTCCTCATCAGACCACTATTCAGCAGCATGCAGGTCATCAGGTGTCTATTGTGCTACCAGCATTTTTAGAACATGTTTCTTTCAAAGGACGCATTTGCAGTTTTTACAAGAGACTAGTAATCTCTTATTGTTTAGTAGAGCTAACCCATCATTACCCACTGACACTGTCCTCAAAATGCCATTATGGGCCGATTAAGGACATGCCAGCAGTGATCAGATTTTTTGGCCTTGATTAGAAAATATTCACCCCTTTTGTTACTGTCAAGAATGATCAAGAGGAGACAGGGTTTGTTAAGTGAACGAACGTGACTGAGAGTGCCATCATCATCTTCTCTGTAACACAGCAGCCCCTGGTCTCTGAGAGAACATATTAACATGCTGCCACACTGTCATCCCCAGTGCCCTACTTAGACCAGATGGGCCTCATTCAGGTCTTTCACAAAAACACAGACGTGAAGGGATCCTTAATGTCACTCTCAATATCACCAAAGCCATAATTAAGAATGAGCTGGCAAAAGGACATTCACTTTTGTGTCCTGTGTAGAAACATCTCATGATTTTGATCATTCAAACTTTGATCAGGCAGATCACAGATACAGTTATCTAAACTTAATGAGCATGAAAACGTAATGAAAAATGTCAGGTTTGTATTTTTAGTTGGGAAAACAGGGAAGCCTTACAAAGGCACGTGATGTCTTTGAATCCAACAAGCGTGAATTATGCATGTAGAGCCAAAAACAATTATCTTTCCTTGTCTAGACGGCCGTACTGTAATTGGTATGTAAACTTTTCAGATGGCAAAAAAATGAAAATGGCATGTGAGATCTTCACCTTCAATAATTTATGTACATCACATGTAATCTGTATACAAGAATGTGTTTGTTGTGAGAGTAAGAGGAGAGAAGATTTGTATGTCTGAGCACAGCTACATCTGTATGAATACAGAGGAGGGCTTCCTGCATGCATAATTATCCAACTTTAATGTAGATTAGATTAGTGTTATCTGCCTAATTTATATTTTATTTGTAAAAAAAAAAAACTTCAACACAATTTCCAGAAAATCTATAATGTCCAAATATATAGAGAGATATTGCAGTATATATAAGATGAGATACTGTGGCACTAAATACAAATAGGGTTACTCTTTCTCACTCCGATTTTCAACCAGTCCAAAGACGTAATGAACTAGTTATCTTTTTTTTAATCAGTGTACAGTTTTTTAGTTTTTTAAGATGGTAGTTTTTTCCAATTTGTCTGATCAATTAGTAAATATACATTTTGTTAACCATCTATCAGTAACTTATACAATAATGTACTCACTAGATGTAGCCAGTATTATCACTGAGCAGACCTATTTTTACCACCATATCATTTTCCTGTCTCACCCTGTTTCATCCCTGGTTATTTATGTATTTGGACATTGTTTGCACACAACTAACTGTCCGCTGGGCCTCCATGTTGGCACTGGCTTCGGTTGCCAGGCAATTTGTGCAGCATCTGCACAGCCTATATGAATGCAATCCGATATGCACGAAGGAACGGGAGGCTTGTAAGAAGATGGTGGGCAGTGCAAACCTTTGAAGATAGCGGAGGTGAATAAAAGAGGGCAGAAACCAGGTGTTTATTAGATGTTCCTGTTCAAGGCTCTGTCCTCTCATACAGCCCACAATTATTGCAAACTGTAATAACAGTGTGCTGTGGTGGAAATCAAAGGGTACGCTCCCTGTGGCTTTCTTCCCCCATCTATGTTTGTCTGTGTTTTTTTCTGTTGTTTTCCATACAGGAAATGCAAGGCTTCTAATTAAATCTTGGCGGGGGGAAAATGAGGCGTCTTAGTTGGCCAGCAGTGAGCGAGCGGCTATCTCAAACTCAACTTCGATGTTTAATTTATGTGCGCTCTATTATTTATGGATGCCGTGATCTGTGTGTATATGAAAACTTTGGGTTTGTGTGGTTTTTTGTGAGTTTGGGACAGAGAAAAAAGAAATATAAACTGTGAAGCAGCTTATTGAGCACACACAGCCACCTGAGATATCGTGGGGTCAACGAGAATATTTACTTGCAACTGACCATGCAGATCACATATGTCTGTGCCCCGTCCTCACTCACTGAATTATGCATTCACTGCATGTTATATAATCCCACTGAAATCCTCTCACCCACCTTTTACATATGTGTCATAAAAACACACGCACACATTTGACCTAGAGTATATGGATATTTTATTGTGTTCGTTCTCCAGAGGATTATCCTAAATTTAAACATAACCTCTGTATAACTAACCTAGTTTAAGACAGGAACCAAGGCAACCAGTGAATTCTAAATGAGGAAACTAATTTTGTCCCATTTAGAGAAGCCAACCCCAAATCAGCTGAAAAAGCATCCAAAACATCTCTCTCTCTCTCTCTCTCTCTCCACCACCACCACCCTACTAACACTTTATCTCCACAAACTATATCATCAACAGCAGCAGCAGATGATGATCAGGTGAATGGTGTAATACCACCCATGACACTTCTGCCAACAGTGGCCGTGTTCCCTCCACTTCAACCTTTAATGTGCAGCGATGCGTCTCTAACCCACTGAATATTAGGCACAAGGCAGAGCCAACTGAGGACTAAATCCATGTCTCAGAAAAATGGCTTGGCTCAGCAGGTGTGACTGGGAAGGATAGCCCGGATTTGAAAAAGGGGGAAATGCAGGGAAAATAAATATTTCATGGAACATTTTCTCACAACAGAGTTGAAAAGGAGCAGGGAAACAGATCAATAGTAGTAAGGGACCTGGCTATGCACGAATAGAGTTACTGAAGGGAGGTTATACAACTGAAAACACCAAGAGTGTTGTCTATATTCTTGAGTTTTGTTTTAAAATATATATATATATACAACACTGGCTTTGTGATATGAGAACCTAGAGTGGCTTGTTTTTCCTCCAACCCTTACGCTGTAAATTAATTCTGCTAGTAGAAACATGATTACAGTGGCTACATACCATGAAAAGATGGAAGATGGAAATGTTTTTTTGGGGGGGTTTTGCCCATTTTTGCCTTTTTAAAGCTCACAGGCACAAAAAATGTAAAAAAAAATATATACTGCTGATACAAGTAATGATACAAGGAAGATGTAAGTGTGCATTACAATAATTGATCCATGTTATGCAGTTGTTGATCTTCAAGCACAAGCTTCAGAGCAGGTCATGTGTTGACATGAAAGACTGAAGCACTGATGCAGATTAAAGTGTCAGTGCTTGGTCAGCATACATAAAGCTGACGGCACATTAACAATTACAGCAGCCCATAGAAAAACATTATTTAACATGACTTTATTAAAAGAAATATGTTCGAATTATGAGATAAGAGTGATGTTGATTCTCCAGAGTAACTGTGACTAGCTGAAGATGCTGATGGTGTGGAGTGGAGCAACCGCAATGAAACAAGTAAGACTGTCATGCAGTAAATTAAAGTGAAAGGAACAATACTGCAGCTAACAAGCTTAGAGCACTTTGAATAAGGTGATTGAGAGGGTGGCAGTTTCCTGAGCAGGAGCACTGGACCATCAACCTTCAGTCTCACATATCCTATGGCCCCTGTCCAAAAATCACACGCACACACGCATACAACAAGGCGAGAGAAGGAACTTTAGGGCTTCTGCTTCACTGGAGCTGTTCAGTATACAACAGAAAAACGGTAGTTGTACTGAATAACAAACATCCTGGAGAAGAATTTATGTTACTCTGTTTTTAAACATGAACATTCCTGGAAAGAGTGTTTAGTACCTGTGGTAGGGTCAGTGTTTTGTTTTCACCATGTTATCACCACATTATCTACATCACAGCATGTGTCCTTGAGTGCTTTTCACTGTGGGGTCAGAGCATGAGTTCCTACAGGTCCGCCACACCGCACATGTACTGTAAGCCATATATTACTGTGACGCTTATAGATAAATGTGATTCAGGCAACATTCACAGGAGTGATGAATTTGTGGCTCAGCTGTGTTGTGGAGTACACAAAAACAAACAGGCCTATACAACTAACGGCTATTTAAAGTTGTTGTTCAGTCCAAATCCAAAGACGTCAAGTTCACTATCATTTACAAAACATTTAAGACATTCAATGATCAAATATTTGACACTTGAGGTTGTCAAATCTTAGTTATTTTAAGCTACCATCCATCCATTGTTATATCTTTGCAGATGTGCAGGGGGGCTATTGCCCAATTCCAGCTGACGTAGGGTGCAGGCGGGGTACACACTGCACAGGCCACCAGTCTGTTTATAAATATTGTAATATTCTGTTGATTGACTGAATTCAAACTGTGGAACATTTCCTGTGGGTGATGCCACAGATACCAGTTGTTTTTACAGTCAGTAGTCTGCACTGGTTCACTGTTAGAATCAAATCTGCTTCCCGTGGGTCCCACAACCTGAACCCAGTACTACAACTTTTCCTTGAAGAAGAGCCCTTGGGTTATTTGTTGGCCTCAATAACCCAAGGGTTGCTGATTTGATCCCTGCTGCTGACAGAAAATTGCATTTGCAAGCTAGCAACTGTAAAGTATTACATCAGCCATCCAAGACCAAGAGAGCTTGAGCACACGACTCAACGCCTTCAACTGCTCCATGGGCACTGCACTGTGGTTGACCCTGTGCTCTGATTCCTCTGGTGAAATGCATAACGATTTGTATATATAACCTGCAAAGGCTATGCAAAGAGGTTGATCTTTCAACTTCAGCAAAGACAGAATTGAGAAATATACTGTAGTGAAAAGAGCACACAGTTCGATCCCTGTGAGGGCTGAGGTGTCCAACCTCTCTTCAGATATTACACCATCTCCTGCCTGTGTAAATAAGACAATATTGGTACATTGTAATTTTGTACTTTTAAAGCCGGATGAGGGACCATTCTCTTCCACCGCCTTATTTTACATTATGAAACCTCTTCCTTTTTAGATGGACATAGTCTTCACCCATTTACGGGGAAATATACGATGCAGCTAGCTCATAAGACTACATTTTATGTCTTCAATTGGGAGTCGGAATGGTCTTGAGTGATGGGCTAGGTGAGGGAGTGGACTTCATTTTAACGCTTGACTGAAGGTGAACCCGACCTCTCACGTGTGCGGAGAGGACAGTAAAACTCCAAGCAGTGTAGCATAAGCATACACAGCAAGTTCAGTGGCTCTGAGGGGTTATTACCCCGAGGAGATGGGCTAGGAACAGTGCCAAGCAGGGGCCATTATTAGTTTGTTGGTACAGGTGATTATGGTTTACTCTACCATAAAAATCATATAGTACACTCAGCTTAAACTATATTTAGTTCCACTACATGGCACCTGCTGTATTTACAGTGATTATATTTATGTTTATGAGTTACTTTCCATTTATATTCAAAGGGACACGTATCCCAAACCATCAAAAGCACCATTCCTCTCTTTCCCTGAAAGGTGAACACCAGAGGATTCTGCTATGAAGCGGGATTTGAGGTTATCAGTGTGACTTCAGCTTTTAACACTGGGTTTCCAGTTGTACACTGTTGGTTTACTTCTTACTGGAGTAAATCGCCATGGTAACTCGCACTGAACTCCTAACCTGCTCCGGTGTGGGTTAATTTCAGAGGTTAAGAGTAAATCCTATAACTGACCTATCACATCCCTGGAAAAAATTGAGTCATCTTTCCTACAGGATCCAAAAGACTCAACAATTAAGTGATAAATAATAACTACATAATTATTATATTTTCATTTCATTTTGTCTGCTCTCTTCTTCATCACTGCCACACAGAATAACATGACTTTGTGGCCAGATCTGGAAATAAAAACTAAACCTCTGATGTCTCTGATTATAATAACGATCCACACACTGTTAAATATAAATAAATATGTTCATGACAGTTCATCACAAGACAAAATAGCAAATTTGTATGGTAAAAATATTAATGCTAATTCACGTGCTTGCAATATGCCCTGACCTTAATAATGATAGGAAATAATTTCTAGCATGTCATCTTCTGGATCTAGTTAACTGAGCCAGTTGATAACCTGCATCACAGCAGTATTTTATTTGTTTTTGTTTCTGACTGACATTTTTGAGAGTAATAAAATCCATGTCACTAATAAGTGATTTAAACTAAAGTCAGTGGCCTTATTGAGAAAAAAAATAAAACAAAAGAAACCTCTCTGGGAATAAACAGGAACAAATGTGGCATTTAAAAAATAGGCAGTAAATAAGAGAAGGCAAAGCATGCTGGGACGCAGAAGGGTGTGAAGAAATTGGCCATTTGTCAGCTTGTATAAGGTCACTGTTACTTGCAAAAAGGCACGGTAATTGACTGCAGTTGGGACGTTATAGCCGATAGTGGCTCAAATGAAACGCTATGGAACTTATAATGATGTTCCATGCTTATTATCTCATTTCCAAACAAAATGAATATCATCACCAGTGCCATCATCGTAATTAAGACACCAGTGTCTGAAAGCGGCAGGAGAGGTGTCAAAGGCCAAGTAAACTCCCCCAGACACTGCTTTGAGGTTTATTCTGTGAACATGCTGTTAATTTTTGGTGTTAAATCAGGGGTTTATCACTGTGTATAGACTTCAAATGAATATGAGAGGCTGGTACACTGTTCGTATTTATCAAATTATTATGGAAAGTGCTCTGTTTCTGGTGAAAGCCACAACTTAAATGTTAAACACGTGGCATCTCCCCTGCATGTGGCATATAGGCAAAAGCTGTGGGAAGCCTTTATTAATTAAATTTGCAGTGCTTGGATGAATGCCTTTGAGATAGACCATAATTGCTTTCATACACATGTACCTAATTCTTATTGAGGAGTACATGGTGAGTGCTTGACTGCAGTAAAAACATCCATTGTACAGAAAATAGTTACGTACTCCACATTACAATTAAAGGCATTGCAGAGAGTGACCACAGAGATCATTTATATTCACTGATGCAGTTTTTGCGTGCTGAGTACATGAGCTCTTTTCACCATTGTTTCCTCAAATGTAAAGTGGTGCTTAATGAGATGTGTCAGAAAGAGGGGATTTTTCTTGACAGGACAGCAAACATCCCTCCAGCTGCACAATCTAGATTGCTAATTATTACCACATACTGTAGAGGAATTATTACCTGCTGTGCATGACCCTCCTGGCGAGCACTACATGAAAGCCTCTGTCACAGCTTGGAACTATCTCGGAGTCTGGAAGAATTAAACAAATGATGTGTTTTTCTCTGTCAAATTTGAATTACAAACTATTGTTGTATATCATAAGCATTGCCTCGGAGCCGTAGTCTGTGCCATCCTGTTGGAGAATATCCATATCATTCAATTTCCTTTTGCCAGCATGCCAATCTTACAAAATAAAAACAAACAAACATATACATATATATAGAAAAGAAAGATGGAAGAAATTATCAATTTATTGTGATATTTTACTTTAAAGGTAGGACACAACTTGTGTGGACAGTGACATTTAAGAATGATCATTGGCAGTAAAACCTATTGGGACTATATTTTTTTAATTAAGTCAGTTACCTACAATTATTCCTACATGCTACACGTCAATAAGTTGCAGCAAAACCTTAGCCCAGAAACAGTGCTCGACAGCCCATACTGTAACTAATTACACTGCATCATCTTCTTATATTAATTGAAGTCCATACAGGGTAATTAACTCTGTGCCCTCACCACTGTTTTAACACAATACAACATGCTCCTCATACATATTTTCTGTGCAGACGTTTTTGTTGTTTCTTGTTGAACCGTGGTTGAAATCAAGGGAGTTGAAAAATGTCATATGTACACATTCAGCTTTACACAAGCGGAAAATATTCTTTATGTCCAGTATATAAAAACAGGCCATCATAAACTTTGAAGATTCATTACAGTCCTAGCTGACTCATCAGGGATAAATAACTCAAATAAACAAAGATTTTCTGAGCCACACAACAGTGTTTTTACATATATTGGATCAGGAGGGAATGGAAGACCATATAGTGAAAACCTCCCTCTGCTGTCCTCATCTACTCCACTGCATTTACCCTTGCCAAACATAATCCAGTGGATGCAAATAAAGACTGAAGAAAGCTGCTGATAATGCGTTGTAAGCATCAAATCTCAATGTAGACAGTTGACTATATTTGTATTAGTCTTATAATGCCATTATGGATCCTTCCCCCTCAAAGAAATCTTGTTACAATGGAGATTTATACACTGCAATTTAATTTTATCCATTAGTATTTTTAGTATTTTTTCCCACTTATCCAAGGAGTACCTAAGGAGGACAGGCACATTCTGCATTGTCTCTGTGCAGTGTTTTTTAACTGTCCACTCTCCTACAGCTGGAAAGAGTAAAAACACAGAAAGATGAATCGTCCCTGTCCGTTTTTGTGAGACTCACTGTTGTGATGGTGTTGTCAATCTCAACAAGACTCGAGCTGTCACAGCAAGCTGCTATTTAATACTGTCACTTGCTGAACCATTCCTGACTGCACCCTTGTCACCCTCAAGGACTTAATAACTAGCTTTAGTCACTACTGAGAAGGATGAATTGCAGTGGTGCCAGGCAGCATACTCTCCATGGCACCCTTATCTTTCAAGTTGTCTCTCCCAGTCTTGCTTTAATTAGATTAAAAGTTCTCTGTACCTCTGGGGAGAAGATGCGGGGCCTGGGCCAGTGCCTGAGCCATTGTGTGCAGAGCTCTTTTTTTGACACTCAAAGGCTGCCAAGACTTCCCTGTTTTCCTGCCGGGATGCTTAGGTTGCTCAAACTGCGCTTGGGTCAAACATCAGGCAAACCTGTTGGCATTGGCAATATTTTAAGGTGACTCGGTATGTAAAGTGTGATTCTGAAACAGCGGGTTTGCCCTTGTTTGACTTAGCCAACAAAGAATGATTTAAAACAATGCTTTAAAGGTTATAAAGAACTTGTTAGCTTTGTCCCGCACCTCATAGGCTGATAATTCATCTTAGAACAAATGAAATGTCCTTTTTCTCGCCCAGTTGATTTGTTTGGTGTTGCAAGTGATAAATGGTATGATAAAGCATGAGCATTACATGTAATTAGCAAGCTTGAGTAGGCTTAAAGTCAAAGAAAACATCCATGACACGTCACTGTGAGCAATGAAGTGGCTGTCATGAAAGATCCTGTCCGGTTCAGTGGCTTCTATTTGGCTGCCTCACACTTGGCTGGTGTACACTGAGCATCTTGAGGGTTTTTAAACTGTGCCACACAGCAATCTAAGATATTTTGAACTCAATCTGATCTCAGTCTGCTGGCCGGGAGACCTCTAACCTGTTATAAATCTGTAAGTCTGCTTGCAGTTTCTCCATATTTTTATTGTCAGAAAACAAACTTTTTTCCACGAGTCAAACAGAGAATTTCATAAAACGCTTTTTCCCTCAAGCCGACAGGTTGGTGAACTGTGTCCTCTCACCTCTGTGTGTTCTCAGCTTTGTCTAGCACTTCTCTGTGAATCCTCAACAATGTCCTGCACATTTGCTCACAGTGTGTACAGAATTATATTGTATAGTTTGCGTTGCAACCTGCACTTATGTAGAGTACCTCACAGCCAGTATACACTTAAACATTTTACTGACTTAAATATGTATTATTTTAGAATCTTTATCCTCTACTAATTCCTTGTTTACTCTTAGTTCATGTATTACTCTTTATTTCACACCAGCCATTTTAGTGTGTCTTTAAGAGTTTGCCCCGCTGCTCATATTGCATAAGCATGTAACACATGAAACATTTGGAAGCTGTTTTACAGCTACATTTCAATTAGTCATGAAATGCTGCAGATGATAAGAAAGAAGGGGACAAGACCTTCAAACTGTGAACTAATCAAAGCTTGAATTTGCTTTGAATTAAAAGCCACTGATACACGGTTTCATGTTGTTCACTCACTAGATCCTTATCGTAATAATTGTAAATTCGTTAGATTTAACGTACAGACACGTGTTTAGCACAGATGCATTACAGGGCATTACTATCAACTTCTATTAGCTCCAACTTCAACTAGAATCTTTCTTCAACATTATGGCAGTTTACCAAGCGAATGTATCCATAATTTAAGTTTATGAGATCAACCAGAGGAGGCCTTGTGGGCCAACCTCATTTAAACGTAGTTCAAAATGTGTCCACCCAAGTGCCTTTCCATATTTCACCCCAATAACCAAAGCCATTTCCTGCAATATTTGCAATCAACACTGATAATTTGATTAACAGTAATTTGATTATAACAGAATTGAGAACAGATGTACCTTTTGTATATATGAACCTGTCTAAGAAATGCAAGGATGAAAATGAAATTAGACTGAGAGGCCCTCATTTTACTTGTGCACACCCCATTAAACATTGAAAGTTGTGGAGCTTATTTTTAGGGGACTAATATGGGATGATGTACAATTATTGATCTAACATCGTGGTAATTCAAATTTGACCGAGTAGCGAGGGAGAAAAACTGTTGAGTAGAAACACTGCCTGAAATGATATGGGGATGCACTTTTGCTGGAATTGCGTTTAATTAAATACAGGAGAGGGTTGTAAGCAATCATTCTGGGTAAAGAGCATTAGCAAAACAAATAGAAATGGCATTTTGAGAAAGTGGATAAGTGGAGAAAAATTCAAGGAATTCCAACAAGCCAGAAGGGCTGAATGGAGATTGAGGGCCTCCAACATGCCTTAACGTCCAACCTGATGATTAATATCTTGATAATGTGGCCTACCTGCTCTCTCTGCTCTGATATTGTGCTGACAGCAGGAAGACGTGTGTGCCAGTTAAAGTAGTTTGAACGAAGCGGTTGACAACGCAATATTTTATTTTATTTATCTTACTTCTCCTGCTGTTCATTGCGACTATTCATTACCCCAGTGACAGCACAAGCCATAGCGTGCATTGATATGTGGGGAAACGAGTTGTAAAGTGCAAGGGAATGTTCCAAGCAACACATTTACATTCATTGTAGAGAAATCCTATCACATTCAAAGTTAGAGAAAGGAAAGAATAAAACACAAACATGTTTCACGTCCTGCTGTATTGATTCATGAATAATTATTTATTCCCCCGACAGATTCCCATTGTTTAGCTAAGCCAGTAGTTTGCCATAAAACATTTCAAGTGCATTCAGCAAATTCTGGAGTGATCCACATCTAAGTGGATGGGCTGGATGTCACTGGTAACAGACGATTCACAGAAGGGCTCTTATATTGACTGCGTGACAACAACACAAACAACACAAAAAAAAAGAGCCGAATCAGCAGCTTCTGCAGAGAAGAAGTTGCTGATTTAATGCACGGCCCGTCGACCACAGCAAGTGTCCCAAATCAAACACACCTGCCTTGTTGTGTGACCAACAGGTGCATGCTGGGACCAACTAAAGGCTAAATGCAAAAGCACTGATGGTGGATCGTTCAGCTGAGACTTGTACGCTCGCTTTCACCATCAGTAAGTCACAGACGACTTTTCTGCAGCTCCTGATAATCCATGTTGTGACTGCAGAGCTCATTCAGCTCGGTGTTTAAACACTTGGCACTGAGCAGTGAGGCTGAGTGGACAGGTTATACTTTCGAGTGAGCACGAGCGAGCAGAGAAGTTGGATGTAGAGCAAACTGTAGAGGAGCTTGCATTGTGTTCGATTCACAGTGATGTTCAGACATGTGTATGGAAAAAAATTATCATTGCAACCAACTGTCTTCAGAAACAACAACTACTGTGTTGCCTGGCAACATCACAGTCTGTGTGAGTTTGTTGTTTACACTTATCAGTTTTTTTTCTGTTGCTTTATTCTGCTGCTAATTCTACAGAAAGTGGCAGCTATGTGATTGGTTAATGTAGCTTGATATTATTGCTGCATAAAGTCTATGGACACTCTATAGCGCTGTAGTAATTATCAGCTGTGTGCACAGGCTGCTGAGTAAGTGACTGGGATTTAACTGAGTGAAGTGCTGCAGGGATGGGGAGTGTTTTGTAGGCCAAGCTGGATGTTGGCAGTTCCTACAAAAAGGAGGATAACTCAAGATGTTATTACAACCTTTTTTACACCTCCAGTTTGCTCATTTAAAGATACTCACACAGTGTTTGCTCAGAGTATATTTTAACTGATTTATTATGCACTTAAGTTCCTTTTAAGTTATGGATGGATGGATGAATGGATGGATGGATGGATGGATGGATGGATGGATGGATGGATGGATGGATGGATGGATGGATGGATGGATGGACGGATGGATGGATGGAATGGATGGAAACCAAACAGCGGTGAGATTAATTAACTTGCACGGTTGTTTTGAAGGAAGCATCAGTTTATCTGCGCTCCTCTTTGTTCTTTGTGCATTGTAGATGATTAAATTCTGACCCTCATCACTCCGTCATTAAACAGTGATTTATTTGAAAATAATCAGCCGCTCAAGAATCTCTCTCTGCCAGCCGCACGGGGAAGCATCAGAAACTTGTGCAGCCAATAATTACTCTGTCTCATTTGCATAAATGTAAGCTGTGGTCGCTCTCTCTTGTGTGACTGACATGTTAGTAAAACCTGACCTCTAGTCGGAGATTAAACATTGTTCACAAATGTGTTTTTTTGCTCCTTGTGACAAAAAGGACAAGATAATGAGTTCTGGGGGAGATGCTTTTTGGCACCGTTGAGTGAAATCCCCCTGAAAATGAAGGCTTCTGGCATCACATCTCAGTGTCTCTAACTGTATTTAGGGGAGGATGGGAAAAAAAATAGAAAATGTGAAAAGAAGCCTGACTTGACCTCGTACTGTGTCACTGCGACCGCTTGTTGTTTATCTTTGTGTACTCTGCAGGATTGAGAGCATTGTTTACAGGATTATCAGGCATCCACATGGACCAGCTATGAATGCGAACTCTGATAGTGTTTCTGTCCAGGCAAAATGAAAGTGTAAGACCCTCACAGATTACCAGTGACTTCAGCCGACTAGGGGTGCTAGCCATACCGCAACGCCAAGCTACCAACAAAGCCAATAGCTCTCCCACCATTAAACTTGGTTTTCATTCAAAACTGAAACCGTCATCCTGTTTAAACAACAACAGATGTGAATGGGAATATTATTTGTTCTTTTACACAACCGTCATTGATAGTTGGCATGCGATTTTTATACAGTCACGTTTAAATCTTGACACAACTGTATAGTACCAGTTTCACAGAGGCTGAAAAACAGCACATAAATGAAAAATACAGTGGACCAGAGACAGGAAACAAGACAAGCCTGTGTGAAATGGTTGTGTTTTCCACATGTATGCATGTTTCCATGTGTATCTGTGGTTTGAACATGTGAGCAAGCACGAGACACAAGAGGCAAAGAGGAGAGATAAAGATAGTGTATACTGCTTCGCTTTGGACAAAGACATGGCCCTTTGCAGACGGCTTGTTAAAGCTGCAGAGGATGAGTCAGAGAGCAGTCCCCTAACAGGAGCCCTTGTTGTTCGGAGTCCAGTCTGGTTTCATCTTGTCAGCCTTGCTCAGGGCAAGTTAAAAAAAAAACGCTGCACAGGAAGTCTTCTCAATGTCCTCATCTTGACATTTTCCTCTCCATTAAATCACCTGGAGGCTCCACGACAATTTCCGGTCCTCAGGAAAAGTGAAACCATCGATGTTGACCGAACATTCACCCAAACGACAGATTGTGCAGCCTTTGAATTTTAGCTCAAATCATATACACCGATTTGGTTTTAAATCAGAAAATATACTGATACTTATGAGCTAAAAATTCAATGGTTGTCACTGCTTACACATGCACACTTAGATGCAGGGTTTCTGCAGTCGACATGGAGGATTCCTAGTGAAAGTGTACATTATGGCTGTAGCACACAGTCGCCTGAGTAAAGAGCCGAGACGAATACTTTGATTTGCATCCGACGAGAAAGCGACGCAATGATCAGATGACTGCAACAACAACTTCATCATCTGTTTAGCCCAGAGCCTTAGCTGCTACTGAAGCATGAACAGGGTTAGGGAGACAGAGAGGCACTGCTTCATTAACCCAGAATTACTACTATATAAACTGCAGGATTGAAACACTTGTAACAAAATGCCTTTCATCCACTATATTACAATTTAAATATCTTGACATTTTCTCCAAAACATTAATGTTTCTCTCTAAAATGTAAGGCGAAAACAGACTGACCTTCTATAGAATATAGCGCTCACAGGTGTACTATCATTTTTCTTGGTTTAATTTCACGAACAGTGAATAGGTTAATGGATTACTGTCCTCTTTCCTTTATACATTATAGAAGTTGATAGTTTTTGGCAGGTGGGATTGACCTGGCTATTGTCCCCCTGCCATGGAAAAGATTAGTGAAAAGGCTCCAGAGAGACCTTTTTTTCTGAAACTAAGTCTCTTTTCAGTAGAGACACATTGTTTTGGCCAACGGGGGAAAGCTGATGTGTGACCAATCATTATTTCTTTATTTCAGCGCAGCATACAAAGGAATTTACTGCTTTGGAAAATTCAGCATCATGTTTTTTCATGTAGCTCTAGAGCTTTTTTTTTAATTTACTGTAGGTATTGGTTGTGGTTGATCTAAGTGTGTTTAGGAAAATAGGAGAACTGTTCCACTGTGAAACGGAGAAGCTTCTGTACCGGCCTCTTAAAACATTCAATACCATAGATCCTCCTAAGAAAAGTGCAGTCTGTGGGCTAAATCGTCTCCATGCTTACCTTACACATTGAACCTTACCGGAGTTAAAATAAATCTATCCCCTTTTCCCTTTTATCATCAATAATGGAGCACACAGGGCTTCGTTCTTGGTACGCTACGACTCCTTCATATACTGTCATTCTGTGCTCTTCTTACATACACCAGCTCTACACAGGCCTGGCATATGTACTACAGCGTTTTCAGTCGTTTTCAGCGGAGCCGTGTGTACGCAGATATTTCTGGCAACAATGTCGTGTTTACGGAGATTTTTTTCAAAACAAACAAGAAAAAGATCGTTTTGAGTGAAGCTCCGTTTTCGTGTGGACAAATCCTTATTAGTTCATTAAAACATAGCAGCGTTCTGTGCATGTAGTCTACATTTATAGGATATCTTGACTGTTTGGTACAGTTTTTGTAAATGTACCAAAGTACCAAAATATACCAGAGTATTTTTAGGACTGGCCACATGTTTGTACGTCTTTATTTTCATCAAATTTGGATCAATTGCTAAGCCCCCACCAGGGCTTCTCAGTACCCGTGTGTGTGTCACAGATTGCAGGCAGTTAATATTTCAGTACAGTGGAGCTGCATTTGGCGACAGCCAAGGAGATGGGTCAGGTTAACAGGGCTGTTGCGTGCCAGTGCCCAAGAGAGTCTTCAATATTTGATTGCCCTTTCTTCTTCAGCTAACTCTTCTTTTAATTCACTTTAGATTGAATCCCCATATTTGTAGCTCAAAAATAAGTCTAGAGAGACCCCATGTTGAACTATTTAAATGTTCAATACTTTATGTTTTCAATATAGACTTCACAGTCTGTACGGTCTGTTATGTTATTGCAGAAAGCACCGATTTAATTACAAGAAAAAAAGTTACCTGGGAATGCTAAATACTGCTGGCGCTGTGTGCTATGGTGCGTATTTTATTACACATTGCTTTTATTATATCTGCCAGTTGTGTATTTTAAAACTGCACTAAGTCAGTTTCACACTCTTCATGATAGATAGGTATAAAAAGCTCAAGATTCAACAAACAGGTAATGTAATCACTGTTCTCTGACTCTCAAGGAAATAAAATTGTTTTTTTTAATTTTCTTTAAACCTGCACTGATGGGATCACGTTAATTGTAGCCTTTCCACATTGTAACATCAGCTGCTGATCATCTGAAGTGGTAAAAAGCCAAAGTGACGGCTTAAATCTTTTTGCTATCCTTTAAGGCTGTTCAGACATTAACAGCTCAGCTCAAAAACAAAGCAGGTGTTTTTTTCATCTATCAGCTTCTTTCAATTAACTCTAAACAGACCAGCCCCCAGGACACAGGGGCCACAATTTGTAACATTTGTGGCCTGCAGAGCTGCAAGAACCACAGAGTAAACCAAGATTTTACTTTAGATTGTCAAACTGAACACATCACACATCAGTGTCATAAGGCAAAAGCTTTTAGAATACATAAGATATTGTTTTCAAGTTGATATACAAACATATAAAATACATAAAAATGTATAGGGTTCACAGTTTTCCAGTCACTGAGCAGTAACTTCTTGATGCCGTGATCAGCTGATGCAGTACTTAAAAGTGTCAGGCTTGAATTCAGAAATTCAAATCAGGATAAATCCTTAAACATGAAAACAATATTTATCACAAATGTATAATTTAGATAATTTTCTATGAAATGAGGGCTCGTAATGACGTTGGAGGAGTTGAGACAGGATTCACCCCCTGCAGTGAAGATTGTGGTGATGACAGAACGACTGCAGGTGAACGATGGAAACTAATTCTCATCTTATTCTCTCAGGACACTGTGAAGATAATGGTGATGATGGATTAGGTGGCCAATGCAATTTGTGCTCGGTAAGACAGAATGGCAGGTTCAACAATGATAGTTGAGTCTTAAGTATCCACCATCCTACTGCAGAAAGGAAGTTGGATTGGTTTGACATGGTGGATCGACACGGTGACATTTGAAACGTATGAATGGAAGATATTTCTCTTTTTTTCTTCTTCAAGTTTGACAACATTGGACGGATGAAAGAAAAGGTGGAAATACAGAAGAGAGAATTGAAAGGTTCCCATAAAAACTCAGTTTATTGATAAAAAAAGAGAGAGGAAAAAAAAAACAATAAACATGACGTAAGCAAAAACCAAATTACCTCCAGGAAGCACAGTAATAACTTCAATTTTCCTGCATAATTTTGGAAGTCAAAACACATTTAATTGTGCTGGGTGAGTCAGGTTTGTGAAGCTGATTCTTGAAATCCATTATAATTAAATTCAAAAATGGAAAAACCTGCCCATTGGCTGCAGTTTCACCTCTGTGTAATGGTTTATACTTTCTCAAAATTAAGTTTAATGTTTAGTTGCATTGGGCAAATGCCACTGCAAAAAAAAAAAAAAAAATCATACACATTTTTAATTACTTTGACACTTGCTTTCTTCCTGTATTTGTGCATGCCATCTACTATCACTCTGGTAAATAACTCTGGTAAATAACACATGCATGGTTTTGATTACAACCATTTATTTTTATTACTGTGGCCACTGTGCCGTTAGAAACACAAACTGTGTTTTTTCACTGTCACATTTAAGAACAAATCCATGCGAAAGCAGAAAGAAGGCATAGCTTCCCTTTAGACATGAGCGGGATAGAATATGTTTATCAGCTTGACCTGTCTGATCAGAGACCCATCAATTCCTTCCAAAGAGCAATTTGTTCCTGGTTCCTTCTTTGTTTTCCTATCAGAGCGATGTCGCACAGCAAATTGTCTGCAGTCTGGGTGGTGGGAGATGAAGAAGAAGGAAGTGACAAGAGTGTTGCCCTAAATTGCTATTGATTCATTTGTTTGAACGTTTTTCTTCTGGAGGTTAAGAGTGTAGGAGCTGGTGCTGAGGTTCAAAGGGAGGAACTGTCATTCAGTTGTAGTTCAAAGTAAAGTGTGTTACACCCTGACATCCCTTTTTAGTTGACCAGTTAGAGCAAAATTCAAAAGTGAAACATATCAAACGTTGTTGGTGTCTTCCACATAAGACCTAACTTACTGGCAACAACACTGTCCAGCGCAGTCTCTGTAATGTGACCTATCTGGCTCAGCATAAAGGTTTAAAGCTATTGATTTCTGAACAATGTACTGTATAATGTTTTTGCACAAATATTGATACAAATACAACCTGACACTCTACTACCTGTTATAAAAGTTATTGACTGAGATAACAAGTGAGCCTCTGCACTCCTCTGAGAAAGTGGACAATGCCAAATAGCCTATGATGGATTATGGCCCCTGATCGATAAAGATGTCTGATAGTTTCTAACGTAAGATCAGTGAAAATGTTGAAGGCGGTGGCAGTTTGAGTTATATATGTCACAACGAGCTCTGAACAGCAGTTTAGATGGTTTTGAGGTGATGGTGTCAATTTAAGGAAATAATAGAAAAATATAGCTTTTTGGGATAATTTAGAACAGAAGGTTCAACAAATTGTATTTTGTTGTCAAAACAACATGTTAACTTGTGTTTAACTGAGGAATAATATCACTTTCTCTCCATTAAGGAACTCATAAAAAGCTTTCAGCCCACTATATCACCATGGTGATAAAAGTATTTCAACAAGCATTCAAAACTGTGCTCACAGTTAGGGTGCTTTAAAAGCCAGCCACTGCTCAGAGAGGATTGTTTTTTATGTATTTTCTATGACTGGGTGTTTTGTTACAAAAACACATGCTTCTAAAAAACATCAGAGTTGTAGTGTGTATGAATGAGGATATTGCCCCCCACCCACCCGTGACCTCGCTCGAGGGTCGAAGGGCAATGTGCTGCAGAAACACCATCGGAGCTGCGGAGGTGGGAAGCCAATGTCCGATGCACCGCTCTTTAGGAACACGTAAAACTCAGAGCGCGGTGTAGCAGGTCTCACCCTGGCCGCTGCGCCATGCGCCCGCAGGTACCCAACTCTTATGTTTATATAAGACAAAAACATACCATGCAGTCTCAGAAACAATGGCACTTTCTCATCTTAACTATGGTTGCGCTATTTGATAACTGATGATGGGCGATCATGGGGTAATTTGAGCACTGTACAATTAGCGCGATTCAGCGTATTTAGCATTTATTAGTGTTCCAGCATGACCTGTCCATGCGCACGTGTTTGTGTGCGTGCATGCATTTGTCTCTGTATGCCGCACGTGTGAGACAGACCGAGTCCAGCAGGAAGAGGGGCTGACTGAGAGAGATGAGAGATGGTGAAACGCTGTTTAAAAACTTTTCTTTTTTTTCTGTGTGAGACTGTGGCAGGCCTCCATAGTCTTTAAAACGTTAATTAAAACACTATACTGAATATTGAAATGAATCAAATTGTGACCTAAAGAATTGAAATCGAATTGAATCATGAGGTTCTTAA
>OMNW01008095.1:0-37789 GCA_900303245.1 Selene dorsalis
GATAAACCCCTCAGCTAGTCCCATCCGAAATGACAACCCTGAGATAGTTTGCAAATAATGTGTCATTTCCTTCAGGGTGGGGGAGAAGGACTCCACTCACTTCTCTGGCTCTAGCCCCAAACTGAGATCACTGCGGTCCAGATGCAACATTTCTCTTTCTTTGCCACTTTGTCATTGTTTAAACAAGTTGCTGTCAGTTGCGGAAATTATGTTTGATTGTTGTAATACATTTTTGTTTCGATGGCAGCACATGAATGGAGGTTCTGTAATGCTGGAGACTGATTACTCGGGTTTCTCCTAGCCTGCATGTTGTTCATTAACATCACAGATGTTACCTATTAGCAGTTACTTTACGTACATTATACTGAAAACTAATGCAGTCTGAATGGGGCTATGCTGTGTAAAAATTTAACATGGTGTCAGTACAGTTTTCCCCAGGAGGTGTGAACATCAAGACGTCTCCTGCTGGAAATGTGTTGAAGGGCCGAATGAATTAGTTGTGTGTATGTGTGTGTCGTGAGTCTGTGAGGGTGTTGACGTTGCTAAGTCAATTATAATTTTTTTTCCCTTAATAAAAAATGTGCTTAAACAGTGGACCAAGCTGGAGGTGAGCAGTGTGTGTGTTTGTGTGTGTGTGTGTGAATGAAGCGCATGCAGGGGAGTGCCAGATTTATGGGTGGCGGAGGTGAGAAGCGAAGCTTTCAGTAAATTTATGAAGAGACTGATTGAAAGGAAAAACCTCTCTTTTTTTGTGTCAGTGCGGAGCTGCTCTCTGCTCCTCTGCGGTGACCCTACTGCTTAACCAACTGCTCTGGGGTCAGCCTATTCATTTCAATGCCAAGCAGACATGGCTACTGAGCTCAAGAGCAGCCTGTAGCTGAATATAATTAAATGAAACGGTACATGAGTCAGTTTTCCCTTCCATATTATTATTATGTTTTTCTTATTCTTTGCTCCATTTTGGCAAAATAGATGCCCATTGTAGAATCCAAAAGCATACGCATATCCATAGCCAGCCACTGTTTACATAATAAAGTCAGCTGAAAGTCATTAGTCGATTAATCAGTTGTGTGTCAGAGAAATAATCTCCAGCGGTTCTGACGACGTATTAGTCATTTAGATCAGCTATCAATATGCCAAACATGCAGCGTTTGCATCTTGTCAAACGGGAGCAGTAATGATGATGAAATAAGTAGCAGGCACAGGCTCATCTGAACCACTCCAAAGCTGCATTTTCCTAAAAATCACGACGTGACTACTGATTGATGAAGTAGACAGAGATAATAAGTGGATCGGGTTTTTTTCAGGCAGATTTCATTATTCCGTTGACAAGTGATTTCGGCTACGAACCTCGTCGGAAGCATCCACTTTTACCCTTTTTTGCGGGGGTCTGCTCCTCCACACAGCTCCTTTGAACACACCACCATCTCTTCATTTCACTTGACACTAACCTGGTTGTTCAGCAGGGGTCTTCTTTGTTCTCTTCACTTAAATAAGCTTCTTTGCTCACCCCTCTCTGTTTCACCATGTCCAACTGCCTGCCAGCACTCTATCTTATCTACTGCCTCAATCATTTGGCTGAGAGCTGCTGAACACACGAACTGTTGTGCGCTCTCGACAAAATGGTGAAGCATTGCACCTTTCAGGGAGTTTTCTGCTTGGGCTTTTTTTGAGCTGCACTGAAGAACATTTCAGCTTAAAAGAGTGTTTCTTTTTCCAAGGTCTCCTTTTAATCTAGCGCCATTTATCCTAAAACATAAAAGCTGCAGCTGAAGGAACTTGAATCGGGCTTCTGCATGTTTGAATGCCACACGAAGGAACGCGTTTCGACCCAGCCCTGAACAGAAGTTTTCTGATCTATTAACCATCTCAAAAAAAACACCTGTAAACAAATTATTTGTAAGCTTTGAATCAAGCAGTAATTATATTGAAACAAGGAACACATACTGGATTTTTGGGGCTCATCCAAAACTACATTTTCCCTAAAAATCAGTGTAGCAGTAGAAACCTCCGAAAATATTCCAGTAAACTGCAGCTGAAAAGATTAGTTAATTAACTTCTGTTGTCATAGAATTCGCATAGAATTAATCAGTTACTTCTGTAATCAACTGTTCCAGCCATTTTGAAAGCAGACAAAAAGTCAAAAGAAAAAAACACACCGCTGAATATCCTTGAACATTTAATGATATTGCTTTGGACCCTGGGAAACTTTAATACACATTTTCATTATATTAATATTTTTTTTATTTTTTTGGACCAAACTGTTAGTTGAGAAAATAATCAGGAGGTTAATTAACATGTGAAATAGAACAAACCAGGTTTTTCTTCAGGATATGGCGTTGGTCTTAAAAGTTCAAACCACTTTTACTTCAAATCAAGATGAGCACTGATAAATTCAGCATGTCCAAAAATAGCTAAATCGCCCAGAAATATCATAATTTTCCATCCTAGGAAAGTAAAAAGGACTAGGAAATATTCACATTTGGTGGAAAAATAAGTTGTAATCTTCAGTTGATCATCTAATCAGGTGACTGACTAACAGTTTCAGCTCCAAAAACATTAGAAGAGCCTTCACTGTTTCATTGTGTGCAGCTGTAAACCACAGTTTATAACCTTGTTATCCTAATAGTTGTATATCTTATCCCATCTCTGTTTCTGGCAGTTGATGGCAACTTCTCTACATAAGTGATGGAGCCAAGGAAATGACATCATGTCCCTGTAGGGGCTGAAAGCACACCCCTGTCAGGACTGTCATGACAAAAGACTTTCTTGGGAACATCAGGGTGCACCGAGGACAGAAAGAAAAGTGTCTGCAGGCTGTGTTTTCTTAGTTCCTGTAGTTCCTGTCTCCCACTTCTTGCCCATCAACCATTTTCTGATGTTTGAAATTCCCCTCTCACATGTGCGTCTTTTTTTGTCCCGAATGTAGGGCATGGGGGCGGAGCTGAAAGTTCTTCAAATTAGTAGTTATTCAAAGAGTGGAAGACGAATCATTGTGTTGGCAAGACGCAGCTCAACAGAGCCAGATCTCTATTTCACTTGTAGGTTTTCAGCTTACACTTGGACTTGCGCATTAGTTTTGTTCCAGTCTTACTTGATATGTATGTATGCGCTCTTTATCTCTCTCTTCTCGGCGTTGACAATTGAAAATAAATTAACATTCCTGGGCTTTATTTTTGTCTTCTCTAAGCCTGTGGAGAAAACTTGGAGGCGAACCCAGGAGGTCAGGCCATACTCACAGGCTGTCAATCCTCCTTGGTGACCCCACCGCCCCTTTCTTTCTCCCCCTTCCATTCTTCTCCTCCTCTGCTCTCCCTCTCCCATCCATTTAGTCCCACCCGGCTTACAAACTCCCAAAACTCCCCCCTTCTCTCACTCTCTCTTTCACCGGACTCCTCTCCAGCTTGTGAGTGAGGCAGACACAAGCTTTGTCAGAGGAGCCTCACATTCATTCAGTCGGCTGTTGCGCATAGCCTTGTATTTCATGTTAAGACATGTGGGCTGTCTCCCTCTATCCATTTATTTTAATTATGTTTTAATTGCTTGCCGTCCTCTTTTAAATGCTTGCTTATTATTTCTATCAGGCTGATGTGAAAAATTTGCTGTGGACTGTGATTTTCTCCATTATCTTAACTGATGATAGATTTCTCTCCTTGGGTTTCCACTGTATGCATAGGAGACAAAAGAAAAACAGATGTTGTGGATGTTTGCATACCATTTTTCATTTCATTGGTGGATTTTTTTTTCCGTCTCGTTTCCAGAAAGATATACTGTTAATAGAAAGAGAAAACCAGAGGGAACATATATTCTTGTATTTTTGGAGGTAAAGAAGCTCAAGGCGCAGATGAAAATAAATAACTTGTAATTAGTCAGTGGTCTTCTGGTGTATGTTACATGTTTGAGCTCATTAGATTTGGTGTAGGTGGCGACAGTTATTCATAAGCGTGTACCCTTTTATTTTCTACACATCTGCCTCAGTGGAACATGATAATCATTATGTGAAAATTGTTGGCCGAGAAACAAGTAACCTCAATTCCCAGGCTTCAGGAGTGGGGGGGGTGCCTGGTGCAGATAACTCCTCAAAACAATCCGCGAGGGGTTAACGATGCCTCACTTACCTCTTCAAACCATTTTCTGCTTGAGAACATCTTAGCCCCCTCCCCAGTGATCGTTCCCTCCCTCCCCCTGTCCCCTGATGTGAAATTATGATTCATCTGTCAGTACTTGTGTAAAGCATCTTAATGTTAATCGCCTAATCCTTTTATCTCAAGTCCAGACCAATTCAGTGCAGAAATAGCACCAAACAAAACAGTGTTTTAGGAAGATGAGCATAGCTGTGTCCTCCACCAGCTTAAGAGAGAAAGGAGACATGTTACTCAGCGGGGCGACGGCCGATCAGGAGAAAGAACCCCGGGGTGTTGAGGGCAAGACTTCATTCGCGAGGCCTGGCCGGCTCTCGCCCTTGGTGTCTGCAGGGGCTGAGTGGCTCAGAATGCCCAGCAGGCCAGAGCGGCTGGGGGATGTCCCCCCCAACAGTTTCCAATCTCCTCCTGTCAAACATCATTATGGTTACCCCATGGCCTCAGGCCTCATATTTGGAGATGATAAATGGCTGAGGAAGAAGTCACATGTGTCCCTGGAGATTTGGAGCTCTGCCCAGTATTGAACTGGTGGCAGTGTTGTTGTTAGAAGACTTGAGTATAAGCCGTCTCACTACACGTGGGGTGAGACTTCCCGCGGAGGGCAGCAAGTATCCTCCAGTTTGGTCTTATCTGATCTGGTTCGGCGCCACTGGAAAATAAACAAATGGAAGACAAATAAAACCACAATTCCTATAAAACCACCCAAGTTTAACTGATAAATTATAAGTTTGCTCTATGTGTGTCTCCTTGGCACGGACTGTGCTGCACGACTGCTCTGGCCAGGGTGACCTCAAATGAAAATAAATACTCTCAGGCTAGGTGGAGATCCAGTTGGGCTTTTTATTCAAGCTTTATTCATGCCCTGAAAAGGCATTGGTCACGTATAGAATCAATCCAATAGCGACTTAAATTATTACTCAGCATGCTAATTTGAAAGCTTCCCATGTTTTGTGGGTTTTCATGTTTCCAAAAATATCCGACCACATTAGCTGGGCCCAGAGAGCGATCAGAGCTGACTGCTCTGCTGCTCAAATTTAGGTTCATTATAAAATAATCAGGGTGGTTGACGGGTGGCTCTGAAGGAGCAGCATTCAGAAATGGGAAACATTCACTCTCCCCTGCAAAGCGACGGCTACCAAGTGACGGATCCTGTGTACAATGTGTCTACATTTATGTGTGTGTGTGCTTTAGGGAGATGTTGGATAGCAACCACAACGGAATAAACAAGATACAATACGTCTGTATGTGTGTGTGTGTGTGTTTATGTGTGTGTGTATATGCTTGAGTGGTTGTGCTGATGGTTCCCCTGCTTGTGTGTCCACATCATGTAGGAGTGTGCATGTCCTTGGCCGTACCATTGTGCAGGCATGCATACAAGAGTCGATTTGTGCATGTGTGTGTTTGTGTGTGGCATTTCACATGTGACACAACACATCCCTCCTCGGTGTTTGATTTTGGTAAGCAGCTTATCTGTCTGCTGCGTTAGTCTGTCTCAGGCTCTAACCTTTTGCTGCTTTTGCAGACAAAAGGACTGTTTTTTGCCACCCCTTGATAAGGAAGGAGACAAAAGTAGCTCACAAAGCAGTCGTGTCTCTAATGGCGTCCTGTGTGAACGTGTTGCCGGAGCGACGAGCATTCTCCCCGTGGGGATCTGGGGAGTAAATGGGGAAGGTGGAACAGGGAAGACTGGGAGAATGAGGCAGTGTAAACATTCAGTTGTAACACACCGCCGAGTGCTGAATAAGTACCGAGTGCCAAGCACGATATCTCCTTTTGTTTGTCGGTGCACCCATAAACACCGGGGGAACAAAGTTTTGATATTTCTTTTTGAAAAATGCTCTTGTTTACTCAATCAAAGAGCAGTCTGGAGCTTTTGTTTGTCGGGGTGTTCAGATTTTGCACATGACTTCTTGTGTTGCAGTGCTCACTTGCAGCACCCAGAGAGAAAAACTGTACCAACAATAGTAGAAGCTGTTGGTAATGCTAATCATGACCATGTCTTTCCATTTTTCACACTATTTCCTCTTCTTTTCTTCCAGATGAGAAGATGACTGCTGATGCTTCTCCAAGAACTACTGATCGTTGACATCGCTCCAGCTTTCCGCTCCCCTACTGCAACACGTTGAACGACTATTATTAGCCATCAGGCTCCTGGATTGTTTGGACACAGCGCACAATGGCCTCTGCACTGTGGAGGTGTCCAGTGCTTCACTGCCTCTTGCTCCTTCTTGTTTGCTTTGACTTTTCACAAGGTAGGTGGAGTTGCGTTGCAGAAAGTACTTTGTAATGTGATTTTGGTCAACTTTTCAAGAAGCCTCTTATTATTATGCTGAAATGTGTTGAATTTATTAGCACGCATTGTTGTGGCCGCATAAAAGGAATGAAGAGCTGTTATGTTGCAAGGTTGCCAAATTCTTATTCAGTGGTTTTACCCTTGGAGTTTGAAAAATGTATTTCAAACACTTTATGCCGAACTCATTGAATATTCCTGGCAACCCATGGACAGTTTCAGCGACACATTTCCTCACATCCAGAGCAACACTCACACAGTGTGTCAGAGTCCCTCCGCTAAAGGGTCATAACTGCGTCTTTTCTGATGACCTTTATAATGGTCTGGGTGGACTTTGAAACACTGGTGTGACAGAGAACAGATTTTTTTGTTTGCACTTAAATCTGATCCCTCTGATCAGCCAAGTACACCTGAAGCCATGGAAAAACCAGGGCACTTGACTTGGTTCAGTGCCAGTGTGACGAACTGTGAAAGAATGTGTCAGTGCTTTTAATTATCTGCAATGACATCCCAAGGCTCTTTTTTGGTTCCTTCCCTCACATTTGATTAGTACATTTGGCTATAATTACAAGTATTGTCACAAAACAGTCCCGTCTGTTAGAGACCCATCAAAGCCACTGATGTTGGTATGTCTGCTTAATGATGATCATTACATTTTTCCCCCTTTCGTCCCATTGTACTGGGGAAACAAAGAAACCCAAAATCACATGCTTGTGTGCCAAGCATTGATTACGGATAGATGTTGAGGCACATTATTTTGAGGGATTCCTTTGCAGTTGAGAGTTTTCCTTTTTACTCTCTCTTGCTGTTTCGGTCTGTGATATATTTCCCCACCAGTTTTATTTTAAGTCTGGCTTTGGTGCATGATTTGTCAACAGAGACAGATCTCTATGGAGCAGGCTATCCCTGCATTCTTTCAAACAGAGATGCATTTTTTCTGTAGATTAGCAATTGTAGATAATATAGAAGAGTCTTTGTGAAGCATTTGAAGAATAGCCCCATGATTTAGCCAAGCTTAGAAACCGAGTTGAGCAGTCTTGTTGAATTTCTTAAAGAGGAACACTTCTTTGGGATGCAGAAAGTCCAGGTTTTAGGTTTCAGTTGATATGAGGACGCTCAAGCCTAAGAATGCATATTTGCCCATCCATTAATAAAGGAATGTGTGTGTGTGTGTGTGTGTGTGTGTGTGTGTGTGTGTGTGTGTGTGTGTATGGCTCAGTCTGAAAACAATATCTGGTTCTATCCACATGCCACTCACCTTCAGCCTGACCAGCCCTGAGGGTCGCATCCCAGTGCTTATGATCTTCGTTTCCTGCAACGAAAGCTCGACTTGATAATTACCTTCTGTCCCTCACCAGGAGAGAGTATAATCAGGTTATCATATTCACCCAAAACATTCCTCACTCTTTGAAATGCTCGTTGACATACCTGAAAAGAAAGTGATTTCTCTCTCTCCTGGTATTGACTTTTCCATCCAGTGGGAAGAATGAACCCCAGCCAAGTCTCTGTTTTGACAGTAATCACTTTTTACACAGCGTTACATACACATGGCTGACCCACTATATGTGTACTATGCTAGAATAAAAAAATAATGTTTCTGCTTTAGTTCACTCTCACTGCTCTTGTAGTGTGGTTTTCAGCTGCAGCAGCAGGCAGCTGTCTTCAAATAGAGAGGCTAAAAAAAAAACACAAAAAAAATCCAACCCATACGGTACTTGTTCAGGACCAGAAAGAAGACAGGGATAGTCAGAGACAAGCTGGTGAACATATAGCAGCAAAACAGACAAATATTTTCTCCATTAACTGGTAGAGACCAAAATCAGAGCTAAAAGGAGAATGAATATTGTTCTTACATTTGCCTGTTGGCCAGAAACATAATGTTGCCCCAGTGGATAAATAAGCTGTCTGCCTACAGCTGCACCATTTCTTCTTCAAAGGTTAACTATCACAGCTTTAAATAAAAGTGAATAAATGTTTTTGTTTTTCTATGATGCCATGAGCAGCTGCAGTCACATTTCTTGCTGCACATGGTGCAAATAAGTTTCTAACAAACCACCAGGATAAAATCCGCCCTACGAATCCCCAGTTTAGCATTTTAAATGGGAGGCAGCAGCAGTGGGAGATGTTTGGTTTGCATTAGCATCTCTGAGACGGCAGTGGGAGAGCTAACACCAAGGGGCGAGCTGGATATCAGTAAGATAAAACTATAAACAGTAACGCTGGATTACATGTATGCATAATTTCCTGCAGACCCCTCATGCGTAGGTGGGCAATTTTAATCCTAGGTTTTACTGGTGGACTCCAATCCTAACAATGAAAACTACTATATGAAGAAGTAATTAGCAGATTTAAATACACTCACAGCCTAATCATCAAACGGGGTTTGATTTCATGATCATCTTTTGAATTATAGATTCAAATGATGCCAATTTTTTATGTCTTTAATATTTAAAATTGTTATAAAGAAGCGGTGAAACATCACACTAAATTCTGCATATAGGCTCTTCCTTGTTCTCATTACTTGTACTCCATTTCTTCCATATCCTTGTGCCATTATATAATCGATCTATAAAACGGTTCTCCTGCTAGAATAAACTAGGTCATGCAGGTATCAGATTTGTTTTAGATGTCTCAGACCGCCCAGTCTGTAGATATGAAAGAAGAGGACCAGATTCAATGGCGGCAGACACAAAGGTAGAGCGAGCGCAAAGGCACCTACCTGCTGTGACGGAATGGGAGCTGTTATCTAAGTCTTTAAAGTGAAGAAAGCCAGATTTAGGAGGGGATATTGTGCAGTCAGTGTCAACACTTTTGGTGAGCTGTTGTGTTAAAATGCCAGAAGGCTAGCAGACCTCGGTGTTCATATGTTAATACTACACAAGAGGGAAATGTAAAAGATTGCAGTTTTTTAAATTATTAGTCAGTCAAAACAAAAATCACAGTACAGGGAAAATGCAGAAGGCAGAAATAGATTCCTCAGAAGAATTTTCAGTCTGTTTTTCTTTTCTTTCTCTCTCTGTTGCTTTTGAGCCCTCCTGCTGCTCTGGATTGACACTGTAAATTTCTCACCGAGAGAGTTTTTTTTTGTTTTTTTTTACTTTTTTGATTGTGAAATATTCCACGCTTGACTATACCAGCCTGTCTGCATCCCTCATAAGGTTATGAAGGTTGTATGTCTCAGCCCAACATTTGTCTCAAGCAGTGCCATAACTTGTGCTGACGGAAGACCCTCCCTACTGCCACACTGGTATTTCCAGTCCCGGGGTTGACTGAATGGGGGAAGCTATTGTGCTCTAACTCCTCTCTCTCTCTGGCCGCGGGCCATACACATCCAGTCTGTCATCCATTGATATGCTTGGCTTGCCATTTTATAATTCATATTGAATGCTGCGGGTCCATGGCAGGGCGATCATGAATTATCAGCTAAACCATGGGAGATTCACAGATGACTGGTCAATCTGTGTGACGAGAACAAGCACAGGGAGAGAGAGGGAGAGAGAGAGAGAGAGAGAGAGAGAGAGACAGAAAAAAAATCTGAAATATCAGTCTTGCGTGGAAATTCTGCTCGACTATTTTGAGAAATAAGGGCGAGTTCATCATCTAGATTGAATGGACTTTCCTACAGATTGGGAGCCATACATAGGGATGGATAAATCATTGCATTTCTCAGGTTTTGATTTTGTCTTACTCACCAATACAGTTTTGTCAGCACTTTGCCGTTATCCCTGCAGCATGCAAGCCGTTTAATTTCTAAACAGTGAGCCAGATATATTTCTGTATGGCATTGCGTAAGAATATGCTGTTTTAATAATACCGAGGAGCTGAAAAGTTCTGAATTATGAGAGAACATGAAATTGAAATGAGCCAGAGTCACATGAATCTCCAGGATCAGTATTTCACTCTGAGGAAATGAAATACAATATCACCCCGATAGGGTCATCCTAGATTTATTGCAACAGCGATTTCCTGAGTGCGTTTTTGGTAAAACAAAAAAAACAAAACAAAAAAAAAAAAGCAAGAAATGTTTCCATGCAATATGCGAATGTTTGAGCGAACCCCTTTCCCTTTCAGAGGGAAGCTTCATTTTTTATTTTGTGCTTGGATGTGGTTGTAAAAGTCGCTGTTATATGGCCAGCTGATGAACAATCACTTAATTTAATGGGCTGGGGCCTACGGTTTTCTGACAGTTTGATTTCATTTGTTAAGCATCCCTTAAATCTCTGTTGCTCACAGCGTCTCAGAGCCATTCAATTCACACCTCTTATGGTAACAAGTTGTATAAACATTGGACCAGATGCCTACCTCACTCTTTCCTCTCTTAAATGCTGTCTGCACTTGTTTTTTTTTTTTACAGGCAGTCTAATTCAAATAATAGATGAGTCCGGCTTACAACCACAGAGTAGTTTGCCTCAGAATCTAAACTTTTGGATTTGCCCAGTCTAAGTCACTGCTTCACAGGAGGGTTCAGCTGTCATAACAAAGTAATGCATTTAATCTTGAGAGGAAGTAAGAGGGTTTCAAATAAAATCAAGTCTACATTATAGAAAGATTTTTTTTTCCTCCTTTCTTTTGAGTGTGGGGAGGTGTTTGCCAACACTGTGAATCGGGTTTGGATCGGAGACAGGAGTATTTACACAGTCAACAAGAACCTGTTAGATTTCAGTGTGGTTCGGTGTTCACCCAGTACTTTTAAATAGCTTGGAGGCATGTCAGAACTAATTTCATTTGAACAAAAAGCACAAGAGCTAAACAAACATGCAAAAACAAAAGCAGGCATATAATATTTAACACCAAAGGGACATTGTGTGAAGGCAATCAAAGCAGATTGTTGCGCTAACTAAATACCTGAGGCAGTGCTTTTTTTCTTTATATATTTTTAACAGCCTCTTCAGCAGTTTTTTTTCTAATTGTAATGTACATTTTAAACAGTCATTTATTAAAGGGAGCCTGATATTGGAGACACAGCGTGTGTGAATGAGCACAAGGGTCACTTGAACAAAAAGTCCCTTGCTGTTAGAGAGAGAAAAGAAGGTGGAGGCTACAATTATATTTACACAGCGGCAGTGTGGAAATGGTTCAAAAACAATGTCTTTGTCTCTACCTGTCGTCCCTGCTTCATATCAGAGGTGTCATAACAGCTCGGGTCTCATTGTTTTAACAGTGCTGGTTGTGATTTACAGTGTAAATGCTGTTGTTAAAACTCATGTTGACAGTGGATAACAGAAGGCAATCAAATAAAGAAATTACCAGGGATTTGGTAAATGTGCTTTTGGGTGCTTTCCGTGACTTGTGTGTGTGTTTAAGTGTGTGCAGAGATTTTCTGATGTGTGCTCTTAAATCAGAGCAGGAGACAGGAACAGACAAAGAGGGACTTGTGTGTAAATATAAGACGAAAGTGGTTCCTTGTTGGTTCGGCTACCAATGGTTTCTTGTTCATTTCACTCACTTTTGCATGGCTAATGGTAATACATGATTCAAATCAGTGTAATGATGTGTGCTGTGCTCTCCCTTTCTCTGTGTCTGGAGGCTAGCTCTCACTACAGGCAATGAATGCAGCTCTGTTGCATTCACTGTATTAGTAATCTCCTCAGGCTGAGAGTCTGTGCCATAGAGCATGACCACACATTTTTTGTCCAGGAATTAAATGTCACCTCAGGGTGGGTCACCTGCAAACAAAAGGCCACCAGCCGATTTGCAGGTATAAACAGACTAAGATAAGGAGGCCCTCTCCTGCCGTGCAGGAAATTGAATAAGTACGCAGCAAGAAGAAAGTCAGAGAAACAGTGAAGCACAAAGAACGTTTTTGTTGTCTTATGCTATCGGGTATTGACCCCCTCTTGTACCGTATATCACTACTGAGTGTGCCAGGCACAATAGTCTCATCGAAGGTGAGGGGCAGGAAACTGTCTGTCATCAAGATCTCCCCATCTGTGCATCTCTTATCAGTGCTCCTGTTTTTTGCTTGCATTGACCGGAATGCTGGTGGAAGGGAATGGGGCAAGGTCATCACTGTCAAGTCAATCAAAGTGGTCAGTGTTCCAGAGATAGCAGCGGGTTACTGCCAAGGAATGTGTCTGAATGTTGTTGGGGTTTTTTTTTTTTTTTTTTTTTTTTACTGACCTTCCTGGTAAATCTACAAGAAATTCAAAGCATTGCAGTACGAAAGACCACATAGCCGTACCATAGCTATGTACATGTCTAATATGCACACAGTGTGCAAGCAATATGCTCGCATGAACGGGCAACTCTCCATGGACTGCTACAACGTGCAAAAGCATGGCCACATATTCAATACAGGCAGCCAATGTTGTTGGTGGGCTAGTTTTCAGTAGCCTTGCAAGCTTGGCTACAACTGCAGAGGAGGGTACGCACAGACAAGGTTCACACCAACTGTGGTTGGAAATTTTTTCTACAGCTCTACAGCAAAGGGATTTTTTTTTTAAATTGAATTCTTTCATATGTATTTAGATCCAAACAGTACATTTCAAATATGTAACATTACAAGAGAAACAAACTTAAGACTTTTAGCAAGTCAAGATGCAAGCAAGCAATAAATCCCACTGACATCCATTCTAAATATTATTACAGACAGAACGCCTATTTGATCAGATTTTGAAGAATCCCTTAAAAAACAAATCATTTTCCACTTTCTGCATCACAATTCTATTATCACAGATTTGCCAAATTCCTACATGGGTATGTCCAAAGAAAAGAACTCCACCAGCGTCGACCAAAATGTCTTTTTAGCAGCTGGGAAATTGGTTACAGCTCAATGATATTTTCATAAATCAACATCAGTCATTTTCAGTGATCTAATCCTCCTAAATGTGCCTGTCTGTGTCCTTTCCAATAAAAACTCAGAACAGTAAGTCCCACAGGCCCATACAGCCAACACTAGTCACATGTTAGCATATTCATTTGCCAGCGGTAATGCTAACTTGTCCACTCCTGTCATGCAACTCTTGCCTTGCAGTTTGTACCTCTGTGTGGAGAGTCTCCGCTGTTGTAGGCATATATCACCTTCATTTTCCAAACACAAGGCACAACAGCACATAGGTCTGACCAACAATTTTTTGAAAACTGTGCAGGCATAAACTTTGGTAAACAACCAGTCCAGGTGCAGTGTATGAATTTTGGAAAATGGGCTGCAGCAGGATGAACATTGTTAACAGGAATTCAGGATGTGTCCCGAAGACATTCCTGATAAGAATCACCCGTTAATGTGAGCCAGGACAGACTCTGCCTTAATTGCATTAAAAACTGCTTTTAATGTGCAATGAAATGTGCACTGGATGAAAAACGTATGTCAGAATGAAAGAGGCAAAGCAAAAGATGCATGAAAGGTGTTTTTCTTTTTTTTAAAAACTGACTAAGGCCACAAGAATCTCTTATGTTGGGATGAAACACATAAACACAATTTCATGCCAAAACAAGTACCAAAATTGCACTGCACCACCTCATCTGCATAATCACAACCACAACTGCACCGCTCCATCCGCCTCTGCAAAGGTAGGTTTGTGTGGAGACACGAAATCCTAAATGGAGTCGGAGTGATAGCACCACTGTGTGAAAGGCTACTGCTGGCCAGGCCTGGAGATAAACCTATCAGAATTGTCCGTTCATTATCGCCTCAGCCTTGTAGTCTGTGGCTCATTATTCATGTAATCCATGTTCCAGTTGCAGCTTCTCCTGACACCCTGTCTATGTGACGTAGTGAGTCAGCCTCCTGGGCTCGGCTCTGTACAGGCAGGGCCGGGTGGAGGAGATGGCGGGGTTGATTAGGAGGCTCTGCCCCAGCAAACAAGAACAGAGACCCAAGCATGTGATGGAGACAAATCCACATCCTCCCCTTTCTGTGCTTCATCCTCCTTCTTTTTTCTTCTCCATCCCCGCCCTAAGGGAGGCACCTGACTTATTCTGAGACATTTTCTTAAGCGGAAAATCCAGATGGGGTTTAAATACAGGGGTAAAATATGGGCTTAAGGGGAGTTAAGCATCTTTCGTTAGATCAAACCTGTGAAACTATACCCCTGCTGCACTTGGAGGAGTTGCTTTAACTCACATCTTTCTGCATGTTTCATCAACTGTCATGTTAAAGAGAGGTGCAACAATATGTTAAATATTGAACTAATTCTGTCAAAATAGCATTCTCCTGGGAGCATATAGGTGGGTTTATTTCATCTTCCAAGGTAAACTTTTTTTTTTTTTTTAATGTTTAGCCTCTGAACAATCATGAAAAGGTTGTTTTCTCAGTAGATTATACAAGGTGTCGCATTATACTATGCTTTAATCTCAGTGATGCGTCCATGGACCAAACAAAACAAGAGGCTGCGTCAAGTAATATATGTTCCTTCATCTGAATTATTCCTGTCATGACTTATATTAAACACTGACCCTCTTTGCATTTAGAGGATTATATATATTAGTAATGTAATGATGTTCCCCTCTTTCCGTGCTGTGTTTCTTTGATGTGTGCCCACAGGGTCAGGGATCATCCAACCAGTCGACAGAGGGGAAAACCTTGATTCTTGTGGCCAAATTAAGACACAGTCATTACTGCCTCTACTTTCTGGCTTTTCTTCCCCTTTGCTTCTTTCTCCCATGGGGAAAAATTCTTCATCTGCAGTCTTCTGCAGCTGAGCCGCCTGTTGTGGAGAGTCAAAATAATCCACCGTGTCGACTGTGCATCACTTGTGCCAAAATTTAAACATTTTCTGTGTTATGCAACCCCAGTGATTTCCGCAACATCAAAACACAACAGTCTGTGCATTTTAAGTGTTTTGTGTACATTGTGGGCTTGTTAGATACTCCATAAAAAAGGTTCACATGTCTGAAGGAAAACTCTGTTATTTCTTATACTGGGTCTTAATCAACATTGACAGTTTTAACCAGTGATTTGTGGCCACTTTGTACTTGCCACCTCTGTTGTAGAGATTGAGGAAATGAAACTCCTACATTTTAAAGATTTACTTAAATAACTTTAAACTCCTGCCTCTTAATGTGACAAGAACACAGAAAATAGATTAGCAACTGCTGCTAACCACCCTGCTAACCAAGGTTTGAAAGCTTAGATTGATTAATACGGGCTACTATTGTGTGTTGATTTATTTTGTGGAGGTGAAACAGTTTCTGGCAGAGCAATGTAAGGAAACGGCTCTGTGCACTCAGGCACAACTAATGAATACAGAAGGCTTTACTTTTGATTCAAAGGGGACATATTATGGAAATGTCACTTTTTAACATATATTTGGGTGTTTGTCTTGCCTTCCGGCCCCCAAAATATGAGAATTAACAATTCTGTAATGTGCAGGCTCCCTAGATTGAAATCCTTGTGGTTTTATGAGGTGTTGCCTCAGTTGTCAGACAATGATGCCATTAGTTTTCGAATTTGCAGAATACCACCCCTACCTGTGAGTACCGGTACCAGTAGAGGGTGCGGGGCATGCAGTGGCTCATTTGCATTTAAAGTGACAGGGCACTGAAACCAGCTGTTCTGAACAGGGCTGTTCTGAGCAGGTGAAAAGAGCTGTGATGTTTGATCCTTGGGGTATTTTGACCGAAGCATGTCACAGACATGTCTCTAAGACACCTGGGAGCTATTTTAATTTGTGGAAAAGGGGCATAATATGTCTCCTTTAAAGAGACTTATTTTCTTTTTTTATGTTTTTCTCTTGCTACATAGCTAGCACTAGTTTAAACAGCTGTTTACTTTCCAGTCTAGTACAAACAAAACTTGATTCGTAAAAAAAGAGGCACTTTTAACAACTATTAGCACAAACTATTAAGTGCAGACCACTTGGGGAGGGGTTAAGAGAATCCTACACCGAAAAACACTGGATTTTCCCTTTAAATTCATGCTGATTCACTAAAAGAGAAAACATTACACGCCTGCATTTGGCATGATAGGATCTAGCTTCCTCTAAATGGACCCACCTGAGGAGTTAAGAGGCAGCAGCGGGGTCTATCACGCTCAGTCTCAGCAATATGACAAATCCTTCCCCTTAAAGCCCTTCAACAAGACATGCTTCAGCATGCGGCATGTGATTCTTTCCTCCCACCTACTGATTTTTTTTTTTTTAAGTGAAGAAAAGAGGAGATGAATTAGAGAACGGGCCATTGCTGTGAATACAAATGGTGGCTCTGGAATTTGAAGTGGCAACACTGAATTCATGCATCACCAGAGAAAGAAAAGAATATGAGCTACAGTGCTTCATCTAACCACAAATGGACTCAATACTGTACTGCCAGTTTCTATTTTAGAATACTTATATCGGAATCAAGAGTGTCTGATAGCAGCTGTGTGGGAAAGGCGGGTGTAGCCCCAGGGTTTGTGGTCTTGTCTGACACTGTCTTTAGAAACAATTCCCAGCAAGGTGGACCGGAGCGGGGACTTAAGTGTCATGGGAAATGGTACCGTATGTCCAACTAGATTTTCACTGTTTCGCCGCATTTCGACAGTTGAAATGAAATATGAGCCGCTGTGGCACGGTGAAGAGCTCTCGGGGTGTTGTCTGTATTTGAAAAGCAGGTGTTATTTTGTGAATCCCAAATCTCCTTTCTCATTTCCCACTTTCCTCCAGTGTGTCTATCACATCTGATGGGCAGTCATGTACTGCATTTGTGAACTTGTGTCGCACATTTTAGGCAATGGGACTGGATGTCTTATAACATTTAGGGACGTGGAAATGGAAATTGTGTGTGCTGTGAATTAGTCCAAATGTTTTCCACATATTTTGTTTTGTCAGTTTAGAGGAATGTGCATCTACAATGAAATGTACTTTTATTTCACACATAAAAGGTTTACCACAGTTGTTGCTGGAATTTTTTTTTTTAAGCTAATTTTATTCCTTGGCTGGAAATCAGAATGTTCCATCGAACAGATTAGAAATACTGCAGTAAAGAACAAAGAGCCTGGGAAAAAAATGCAAAACATTTATGAAGCTTTGTTCCCTTTATTAAGAATTCAAATCTGTTTTTCTTTTTCTTTTTTCTACTTCATGAATTCCCATTGAAAATAGTTACTCCACCAGAGCTAAACGTGCTGTATGACCACTCTGTCACTCCGGATATTGGATTATAGAGGCATCCCCTGCTGTTGGAGGAAAAGCTTGACTCTAAGATCTGCTCTTTCTTCCGAAGATGTTGGCTACCAGTAATATTGGGAATAAAACAACATAAAAAGACAAACAATCTTGAAGTACTCCTGCTGTGACCACGGTGGGGGCACTCTTATTTGACTAAAGGCTACACCCTCCTTTATGCTGCAGAGAAAGCGTCCCTGTCAAACCCAAGCTCAGAACAATGGGGGCCAGCCTTGGGCAAACAGGGCCATTTGCATGCAGCTGTTTGCCGTTTCCAGGACCACAAAGGCCAATCAAAGGAACCTTAATGGAGGATGACAAGCGTCAACCAACGCCTTTGCTCTCTGTCTGTGCCAGCCCTCGCCACACTGTCTACCCTCCAAAAATGGCCCAGTTTTTTTTTCTTTTTAAGGCTGATCAAACATTCCTCCAGTTTTTTCCTCCCACCGTCTGATGTCCCGTGGAGGCTTGGAGGGTTAAAGGTTGGTCACTGCACTATGGAGAACTAACGCACACAGACCAGCTAAAGATGAACCTCAACATGTGTGTTATGGTCTGGCGCTTGCAGCCACCAAACGGCAATATCTCGACACCAAACCTCCATTATCTTTTCATTTTATCTCCAGGGTTTTAAAAGCCACAAAGTGTAACTCCGTGGATGGTTTCAGACGTTGCTACCCATCTGAGCCACATTGGCACTTCCAATTTCAAGGGTGTTGATAGAAAACAAAATATGTTTTATGAGGGATGGGGGGGAGGAGGGCTGGCAGTGAATTAAAGGCTGTCAACGGAAGGAGAAGAAAAACTCCCAGAATGCAACATATTGAGAAGCAGTCCCAGCCTTTGCTTTGCTCTCTTGAGCTCAATAGGCGGCTTAGCAGGCAGGTCAGGGGGAGGAATCTGAAAAGCTACTTTCCTCGCAGTCACTCACTGACCAGAATGCATGATAAGGCTCCGTGTCAACAAGGCCAGGAATAGGGATCATAGCCAATTATAGCTAAGTCAAAGTGGTAACCATGGTGATTTGACTAAACGCTATTTATAAAGCATTATTTGGTTCCCTTGCTGATTGTGTAATTTAATGTTAATCTGAGTTACAGAAACACAGAGACCAGCTCATTCTCTTTCTGTCTTTCTTTTTTTTTAAAGACACACACACACACACACACACACACACACACACACACACACACACACACACCCTCATCGTGGATTTTTTTTCCTGCAGTTTTCTTGACACCGTTTTCCCCTGCAGCTGGTGCCCTTCTGTCGCAGTCTTCAACTGCTGCAAAGTTGAGCAGTCAAACAAAGCACAGAATGCGAGATGAAGAGCTTTTTATACCTCCTTAAGACATTGACATTTGTGCACACAAACAATCACCCCGTCTTTCCAGAATCTCGCAAAACTCGTTTCAATCGAGAAAATCTACACCTACATCCAGAAACCTTTGTTGTCACAAGGTCTTTCTTTCTTAGCTCTCCTTAAATCCTAAGATCTGAAGCAACATCCAGTTAAGTCGACCAAAAATATTCCCATGAATTCAGCTCTCTGCCTCCTCATATGGAGAGAAAAATCTCCTTTATATATATTTTAACTTTTTAGACAGATTTGTCATTACTTACACAATTACAACTTGACAAGACAGTCATTAATGAGACCAAGACCGTCTGCATCTTAGGGAAGAAGCAATTTGTTCCTCAGGCCGCCAGTACAGTCTAGATACTCCCCCTAATTGATGTAGTGTTAGTCTATGACCAGAGAGATCTATACAGGCAACAGAGAAGGAGGCCAGCAAGGAGCAAGTCTAATCAATCGTCCGGCCTATGTTGACAACAGCATGCCATCATGCCATAGTGAGCTGATAGATGGGCAGAGTCACCACTGGACAGCCAGAAAGGGTGTTTTAGCCAAAAGAGGATCTCTTTGCACTGAATTTTAAAACCCCTGTGAAATGCATTCTTTCTGTCTGCTCTCTGTAGCTGCCGTGATAAACCCGTCACTCCTTCCATGAGGAATGGCAGGCGGGACAATCATTAGTCTTCACAGTAAAGCTGGCGACTTCACTCTGTGTTTTATCATCCACCACTCTGGACAGGTTTTCTGAAAGGTTTGGGTAATTGTAGTGGTTATTGGAATAGATGAAGTGACCCCACAGCCCTCCACTTATGGTTCAGCTCTGCTGACGTCTCCTAATGAGGTGATAAACAGTCCAGCTAAGCAGAATCTACCGGCCATTAGATAGATCATGGTATTGTAATGAAATGTCTTGTGGCCATGTGCCAGAGAATTTATACCATTAGTTTCATATTTTGTTATACTGCTACCACTACTAGTGAGTTCAGTTTCTCCTTATATGCTATGACTTCAGCATTGTGTTTCAGCGGTGTATGTTTCACAGATGTCTGTGTTTTTCTGTGTTTTTCTTCCCCTGTTTGCTGGTGTGTGACATGTGCAGACTGACATAGAATATCATTATAAGTGAGCCAGACGCAGCAGGCTGAAATGACTAGCAGACATGTGGGTCGGAGGTTTCAGGGTAGGAATTTCTAGCCGGGAATCAATTCAACTTTGAGCAGTTCAAACAATGCTAATTGCACAAGGCCCCGACTGTCAAAAGAGTGAGGATAATTAGAGTGAGGGGGCAAAGCGAACCCAGGGTGGTAAGTGTTAGTACATGACAATGCTCTGGAGCCAATGGGAGCACAGAAAAGGTAACAGGCTGAAAGGAGGGCTAATTAGGAGAGAGCAGTGCAGAAAATACAAGTGGAAGCTGCCCCCTCAGGGACCCACTATTGCTGCAAACAACAGCGATTATTGACAGTTCATGCAGTGCTCTGCTTGCACTTCTTAAATGGAACACATTTGCATGTTGTACTTAGATTTTACCTAATTGTTTTCTTGGAATTTCAGAGAATTACTTCTTTCTTTCTTTTTTCCACTTTCGACTACTTTAACCTTAGATAATGGATTTCTCTTTCTTTTTTCCTTTTAACAGCTTTTTTCTGTTCAAATTTAAGGAATTCAAAGACATTTCATTACTTTGCAACAGCAAATACCGAGTTTTGTTGTTGTCATTTTTTGAAACTGGTGATGGTGTGTGTCTGTGTGTGGGGGAGAGGGTGGGGGGTGTTGTGTGAATTGGTTAATTTACTTAGCTGGCCTCCCATTTCCATGTTCTATGTATAGATTTTCCCCTTTGTGGACTCCAGACTGTCCCCTCTTCAATCTCCGACACTGCAAAATGGATTATATTACTCTCCATTCTGCCAGGATTCTGTCTTTTTTTCCGTCTTACTTTACAGAGCAAGTAAAGCAAAAAAACAAACAAACAAATGAAACAGGCTTGTATGGCTGTAAAACAAACTACTCTCAGTCTAGATAGATCTGGACGTTCTTTAGGTGGAGACCATCCTGATGCTCTGTAGCCTTTGTATTTGCCCAAGAATTTATGAGGTTACCATTGGTCTCCAGTGACTTACAATGTGATGTCTCAGCCAACATCCAAGACCACAGAGAGATTGAGAGATGAATTGTTTTTCGTCTCTCCCCATTCCTGTATTGCGTGTAATAGCCCGTCTGTTTAAAGCTGCGGTAAACATTGGACTGCTGTTGCCTATTTATTTTGTGCCAGTGGATTTTTACTGCATGATGTGTGGCCTTATTGTATTGAATCAGTGATCCTTTGAAGTCATTAATTTTTTCTTTCATTTATGTGCTTAAAAGTTCTACTCTGTCTCTGTGTACATTAGGGTTCAGCCGTGCAGCCTTGCCTTTCGGGCTGGTCAGGAGAGAGCTGTCATGTGAAGGATATGCAATCGATCTACGCTGCCCAGGGAGTGATGTCATCATGATCGAGACGGCCAACTACGGCCGAACTGACGACAAGATCTGTGACGCTGACCCATTCCAGATGGAGAACGTCAACTGCTACCTCCCCGATGCCTACAAGATTATATCACAAAGGTAAAACACTGGGGAAAGAGGAGGGATCTTATTTCACAAACATAAGCAGGAGCTGTGGAGGAAAAGTATGGACCTCTTTTTCTTTTTGACTACTTGTCTTATTTTCCCCCCCTTCTTTATTCAACATTTCTGCACACAAAAGAAATGTTAAATTATCACCATGCTCGTGCGGCCACCTACTCGCCAGACAATTAATCAACATTTACACTTTAAAATTTTTTAAACCCTATATTGACGAGAATAGATTATGTAGGTGGTATTTTAAAATTCAGAAAACTAGGGCGCAGATTAATTCTTGACAGGCAGGAATTGACATCCATGCGGCAGAGCTCTTCACACCAGCTGCGTGTTGCTGCTGCTTGAGTCATAATCAGTGCAGCTCAGAGACACAAGTCACATGAACACCCTCTTAATTCCCTATGTGGAACATTGGGCTTGCTTTGTTCAAACACTTGTACTGCAATTGAAGTGGCTTTGCCTCAGGTAGTGAGCAATGCCCATCATCATGCCTTTTTTCCTGGTTACCCTCTCACAGGATGCTGCCTCGCTGTCAAATGACAACACAGCAACACTTCAGCTCAACTGCTGCTTTACCCCCAGAGGTGTGTGTATTTTTAAAGGGCACCGGATGAACTATTCATAAATAGTAACCAACGCAGTTCATCTTCTAATGCACTGCTCTGTCTTAACCTACCCTCCCCTCCTTCTGAGCATCATCGCCCACCATCTTACACCTCTGGGTTTTTTTTCCCTCCTTCATTCACTTTTGTATTTACTCCCATGAGAAGCAGCACAGCACAGCAGCTCAGGAATAGATCAGGTCCTGCTGTCTCACTCTGTCTTTCTAAATTTACAGCTGTGTCCCAGTGCGCTCATACAAGAGCACGCCGCTGACAGTGTCCATGCCCTTCGGTTTGACTGCAACTTGCTACGCTGTGCAGCATGTCTTCTGACAAGTCTGTTTCTCACTTGCTGGAGCCACACTTCAAACTTATCTCCGTAGAAGATTCCCTGGAGGCAGCGTGCAAGTGAAAGCTTTGAGAAGAGTCTGCACCACTAGCCCTTAACCAGAATTATCCTAATGATTTAGATCAGAGGAAATAGGCTCCTGACCGTAATTAAGGTTGATGTGATAACCAGGGATGTTAAAGCATTGGGAGACCCTGATCACTCCTCCAGTCTGTACCAAACTAAAACAAGGAGAATATTTAAACTGCACTGCATTAAGAAACGATGCTCTGCCAACATTGCAAGGATTAACAAAAGGCAATAGCACTGCAGACAGATAAACAAACATATTAAAAAAGATTGGGGAGATAGAAACAGTGGGAAGCCGGCTCCAGAGTGGCAGTTTTGTTGGTTTCAAAATGGCAACAAAACATATTCATCAGCCGTCCATTTCTCACAACAAAAACAACTAGACAGGGATGAAACGGCTTGATATTCCACAGCCATTGAAGTGTTTTGTCAAGTAAAATATTTGGTTGCTGACAAAAAAGTGGCTGGATGAAAAATGCATGGGAGAACTGATGGCAGCGTTAATATTCAGGTGCTGTTTACTCCAGAGATGTACTGTAAATGGACCGTATGTCTGACCTCTCTTGCTCTTTCTTTGCAGACCCCCTGCCCCCCTTTACATGTTCATACAGGCACATGAACTGTTCAAACACAGTACACTTGAAATAAGGCTGCTACACTGCCTTCAGCACCTTTACCATTTCCATCACCATTTCAATGGCCACCTATCCCCTGACCCAGTAAAACTAACAGAATAAATCTTTTACCTGGTCAAAGGTGCAGCTCTTAGATAGAATCTGAGCAGGACTCCGACACTTTGCTGCCATGAGATTGAGCCCAGTGCAATAGAGATTACATGCAGTGACTTCGGCAGCAGTTTAAAACAGAAGAGCCATGTCAAAATGCTTAGCAACTACACTTTTCTTCTCTCCAAAGTACATCTAAAAATTATAGTAGGATAAATGCCAGAGTGAATTCTTCAACATGAAAGCCAGCAGTGGTGGAACAAGTAATTTAGATCCTTCACTTAAAGCTGCACTAGTATATGATATTTTCATAATAATAGATCACATGCCCTGGTGTGATGTGAATGCAGTTGCTCATAGCAACAAACCAGCAGAGAATTGTGTCCAAACCCTGCAGATCTATGAATTGCTATAATGTCTTTCAGCTCTTTGTTTTGCTTTTAACTGCTGTGGTTCATTCTGACTGCTCTCATCGGTTAATTTCCAGGCACAGTGGACAGCTGTTGGAGCAGAAAAGCTCTGATAAACCCTTCTGTAGACCACCTGCCCAGCTCCAAACACCAGACTGACAAAGTTTACAATGTGGAGCTTTTCTAATAAAGAGCCAAATATTTCTCACTGTTACCCAACTAGAGCTGAAATGAAAGTGAACATTGAACTTACCTTCATTACGTTGCCAGAAACATGGCATCAAAATGGAAGCTAATGTTGCTCTGTCTCTATGGGATGTGTGAATAGCACATTAGCCATAACAACTATATATTCTCACTGTTGTCTCTACAACTAGTTACACTGCCCCCAAGTTGCAAACCTTCACTAGGAGTTAATCCACATTGTTTTATTACAGTAAAAATAACAAAGTCATTATGCACAATAGCCCCTTTCAAAATATAGTATTGTATATGTTTTATGATTGGACCTTAATATTGTAGCTGGTAGAGTTAAAGCTAATTTTATCTGTTTTCTATATTGTTACAGTATTTAAACCCATACCAATAATATTTTATAATCTTTTATGTGTTTAACTTAATCCTCTAACTATTACTGTCTCTTAGATGTAGTGGGGCATAGTACAACATTTTCTTCTGAAATTAGGTGAGTATTACCATAAAGTAGAATAAAATGAAATATTCAAGTTAAACTCTCTCAAAATTGTTCATAAGTACAGTACTTGAGTAAATGTAGCTCTGGGAACTGGGAGCTGGTGTCATTTGCCCTTATGAACTCCAGATACTGAATTCACACAGAATATCTCTGGGTGCCTGTGAGAGGATTCTGTCAGTCTCATCTGTTCACATTTTTAATGCAGTGACCCTTCTTCCTCTCAGTGGATCTCACTGCAGTGAAGCCATAACAGTGCATCTCGTAAGAGCAGCTGGCACCATATTGTCAGTAATGATTAAACCATCGCTGATGATGCTGATACTTTTTGTTAAGTTCTTAATGGACTTGACGCCGTTTCTTTATTCATGTTCAGTGTCTAATACTCCATTAGTCTCAAGGAGTGGGTTTTGTTCTGAAAAAGCAAAGATGGGTTTGGAATTGTTAATGGCTAATGCACACACATTTACCATTCACTCTTTAACTTAACAACCTGTAGAGTTAGAAGTGCACAGACAGGGCTTTGTTTGTGTGGATGTTGTGCAGACGATCCAAATTCGCAGTGACAGAAAGCCTCTTGATTTATTGCTGTTTCTTTGAAAGTCATGTCTGACGCTGAAATGTATGTCCAACTTGCATGACAGCTGCTGACCTTTTGAAATATTTATCTCAAGCTTGCAAATTGTTGAATGTCCTATTTTGGTGCCAACTTTTTCTTGTTTGCCTGTGCCACTGCTGCTGCTGACATTATTCTCAGTCCCTTGGCCTCAAGAGAGCGCGATTGAAGTGAAGCCAATTTCACCCTATACAGCATTTACACAAACTCGTGCTCTGCTGTCCTCCATACCCCCTCCCCCCCTCCTCCCTCTTTACTTGAACTTTTTTAGCATCCAGAAACATCTGCACAAACACACGCTCATACACAAATACACACCTACACACGCACGCAAACATGCAGCAGACCATTAATTCACTGAGGGATACCATTTCATTCTGAAAGGCAAATAACCTCTCATTGAAATGACACATTCCCGTCGTGTCTGTTACGTACACGCAGAGGAGCCGCTCCGTTTCACCAGAGGTCACCCATTCCAAGCAGGACATGTCACCGCCACCTGTTATGTGTGTTTTAATGAATGTCTTCCCTTTCAATAGCGGTGCGAAGACGCTGTTAAAGGAAATGCCATCGCTAATTCCTAACATGCCTGTCACTTGGTTATTCATTATCAAATTCATCACACATTCATTTACTCTTCTTTAATGTTTTCATTCCTCTCTCTGTTTGACAAGGTTTAAACTAGAATGCATTTTGTGACAGTCCTGGCTGGGATCTCATCACTTTGACTTGTAGCAGTAACGATGAATTTTTCCCGCTCTGTGTTATTAATGTTGTCTTTGCCGAGCACTCTTGCCATGGGTAGTCATGATGAAATCTCTGGTCAATCTTTTTTTTTTCTAGGTGCAACAACCGTACGCAGTGTGTGGTTGTCACTGGCTCTGATGTCTTTCCTGATCCATGCCCTGGCACCTACAAGTACTTAGAGGTCCAGTATGAGTGTGTTCCCTATAGTAAGTATCGCCATCCTAATCTTATACTGAACTCTTATTGTCTGTTTTTGAAGTATCAGTTGTGCTTTCACTACAGTCTCTGCAAATGCAGTGTATTTATTCTACAGATGACACATCAACTCGTGGGAGTGTTTGGAAGGACATCAGTGATTGATTGTGTTTTATGGAAATATGAAGTGTTGCAGGGTCAATTCACCCCAATTATCAAAGGACATGTTTTCCCAGTTACCTCTTGGGTTTGTTTCCCCAGGTTTTAAGATATCACTTGGGTTCTGATATCTGCTTTTATTTTGGAGCTGCTTCGCCGTTGGCAACTTACCTGAATATGTTAAGCTCAAAGTCTAACAACTCTCATATTGGCCTTTAATTTACATGTTAATTAATGCTAATTCCGTGATGGCTTCAATTAAAGGCTTGTCTGTTATCTTGTTAACGTGCTCTCTACAAGCCAGTGTCTGTACTCAGCCCATTGTTGTTTGTGAGGGAAAAGAAACATCACCTTAACACCCTCCCATGAGTGGGTTTATGTGGTTCAACAAGGCCAGCCTTTATTGATATTACATAAATATTTAACTCAGTGTCTCTCTTAAGGGGTCTCCACTATTTAGAACAAGAAACTTATGCTAAATAAGGTGTCAAAGGAAGTTGGTAAAACCTGCTGTTGCAGTGTAATGATGTGTTTTCTGGCTGTAGCTACAGGTTATGAACATTAATTTGGCTAACCACTGAAGGCTGTAGAGCTGAGCCGAGTGAGTTTTAGTCACGCATACCGACAATAGTTGAAAACAAAGCCTAATTAGATTCACTGATGGATTTTAATTTGATTTGCAGATTCAACATTGGATTTGGATTTGATAAACTGCTACCACTGCACCCCATCCTTATCTATTAGGAATGTATGCCTCCACCCCATTATGGCAGTAGTAAGTGCTTGTGGTGCAAACTGCACTGAAAAATGACATTTTAAAAAAATCAACAGCAAAACCTCCTTTCAGAAACAATGTTGATGCTATTCTACAGACCTTGCTGTGAGCAGTTTTCATTGGAACTATGTTCTACTGGAGAAATACTCCCCATAAAAATATTGTTTTTGCTTCTGCTGCGAGCTTCACAAACAGTTCCTTTAACGTCTTTTGTATTTGGATGGTGGCAGATATCTCGGAGGCAGATATTGCCAAACTTGGACAAATAAAACAAAAATGATCTACATGGTTGGAAAGAACAAATGGTAACGGGTGAAGCCTCTTGCAATTTGGGTGAACTGACCCTTTAAATGGGTTTAATGGCATTAACTACAGCTTTGGTGTGTTTCACTGAGATAATCAAAGAGATTAGGAAGAAGAGAGTACATCATAGGTCTCACATTAGTACAGAATGCTTAGTAAAAAGCAGTGGAAACATATGACAGAAGATATTAGAGTAAAAATGATGAGATGGTTTTGCATCTTTTCTCAGATAGATCAGCTCCGGTTGTTCGCTGTGAGAATGATTTAATTAAATGTACTGTAGAACTGGTTAAAGCCGGCACTATTTAAAACTCTGCTTCTGGTATTGATGTGAGTTAATACCTCCAAAGGGTGTTTTAAGAGCACTTTATAAAAGCAGATTTAAGCTTCATCCCTGTCTGTGAAGGTACTTAGTTTTTAAATTGAAGAATTGTAAACATTTTCAGAAATATTCACCTCTTCTTTTTCTTCTTTCAAACAGACCTCCCTTTCACCTCCCGTCCTGTTCCTCCTCAACTAACCTCTTTGCTCTCTCTCTCTCTCTTTCTCTCTTTCTCTCTCTCTTAGCTTCCAAGTCTCTCACATATTGTCTCTAGCCTCTCCCACCTCCACTCAGCGTATGCAACTTCAACAGTCCTCTAAAGAAACTCCATATTAGGCTGACTGCTCATCAGTCATCTAATGTACTGCAGCGCTCTTTGGCTCATTTGAGAGTTTGGTCTGTAACATTAGCACCGTGTCATGTTTTTCGTGTGTGGGCGAGCAAGTTTGGAATCGAGTTTTGATTTGTGTTTATAAAGTTTGAACAAATTCCTCCCTCAGTCGGCACACGCCAAAAATAACTCTAAGAATGTTATCCATCTGAGTGCGACTAGGACTTTCTGATTTTTTTTTTCTCCTGCCACTTAGGCAAAGCATTTTTAGAGGGATTTATCCTGCTTTTACAGTGGCCAATGCATTATTTTGTTGGCAGTTAAATGACCATAGGAATGAAAAGTTTAATGCACTGGAAAGCATGGCACATAGCTTGTCTCCAGTCATAACTTGTCTGTTTTTATACCCCAGGATGAGAGGCCGTTTCACTAACAAACACCCTTTTTTTCCCCCTCTAGCTCCTTTACACCCCCCCCAAAGCAGCCGTAGCAGTTCATCTCATGGTCATATCCTCCAACTAATTCTTCTCTTTGTACATGGTAGTTTTCTCATGATAACCTTTCTCTCCCTTTTGCACTCTTTTTTGCTTTCTTTTCCAATGCCTGAAATAGAAGTGGAGCAAAAAGGTAAATGAGTGGTCTGGTCCTTCCCTCCCCCTCCTTCGGCTCCTTGTTCTGTGGTGTTGAGTACAGCTCCCCTCACGTCTGTTCCCCCTTCTCCTGATTGCCTCTCCTGTCAAATGCTAAACCCATAGGAGGATTGTTTGCACCCATGGAGTTCAAATGAGTTTCAAAACAGAATTTCAAATGACATCCACGATCATCGAATGTAGTTTTTTTCTCACAATGTGAAAGAAAACACCAACTGCTCGGTGTTGATTTGTTCCAGGACTCTTGCTTAGCACTTTCTCAACCCTTGAAGAATGACTAGTTGTGTATATATATTCCTATTTGGCTCAGTTTGTAGTTTGCTTGGCCCAACTTCTGCTGCACCCATAGCACGTGATGTGAAATAGCAGTGATGGCTGAGTGAGATTGGCACAGACTTAAAAAAAAAAAAAAAAAAAAAAAGTTTGACGAGAAAACAAGAACTTACTGTGTCCCATTTTATCCAGAACCAATTAATTTAAAAGCGTTAAATGGGAACCTTGCCATGGCCTCCCTCACCCATCAGTGGTTACTCTTGTCTTTTGACACAGAAGTAGTGAAAATCCTTTACCACTCTTGTTCAATATATTCCCCAACCTCCACTTTTCATTTTACCTCTGCTTTGCTGCCACCACCACCATTGACAACCTGTTGTTCACTCTTATCACAAGATGTGAAGTCTGTTCCCTTATCATTTTGGTTTATGACCTCAGTCCTGTGAGTATGCATGTGCAGTGTGTCCATATAAATGTGGCATTTGACAACAGAGACAGGCTGGTATTTAAATAAAAGAGAAAAAGAAACTTGTGAACTTGATTTCTCCCATTTCCCATGTCTTTCATTTGCAGGATTTTTGTTCACATTTTTTTGTTTTGTCCCTGTTAGGATGTAGCAGCAGACCCTTGAGATGCAAGTTGTCTTAACTTCACATGTCTCATTCTGAATAATCACTATGACGCATTCATTTATTTTCTTTTTTCCCCCCTATTCATTAGCGGTAGTACAAAAGCACTAGTTAAAATATTCCTCCAAATTCACAGTCTCTGATCTTGAGTTGTACAGCAGCAAGAATGTTGCGTGTCAGTTGTATTATGTATGTTTTTTAAAATTTTTAGCTTATTGTATTTTGTTTCGCTCTCTTCTCTGTCACCAGTTTTCATTTGTCCTGGGACTCTGAAGGGTGTAGGAGCTGCCACCTTCCTGTTTGAGGCAGAGCAGCAAGCGGGGTCGTGGTGCAAAGACCCGCTTCAGGCTGGAGACAAAGTCTTCTTCATGCCCTGGACGCCATACCGCACTGACACCCTCATCGAGTATGCCTCACTGGAGGACTTCAAAGGTGGTCGCCAGACGACCACCTATAAACTGCCTCACCGTGTCGACGGGACAGGCTTCGTAGCTTATGACGGTGCTATCTTCTTTAACAAGGAACGCACTCGCAACATTGTCAAGTTTGACCTGCGCACGCGCATCAAAAGTGGCGAGGCCATTGTTAACAATGCCAACTATCACGACACCTCACCTTACCGCTGGGGTGGCAAGACTGACATTGACCTAGCAGTAGATGAGAGGGGCTTATGGGTTATCTACGCCACGGAGCAGAACAATGGGCGTATAGTGGTGAGCCAACTCAACCCGTACACTCTTCGATTTGAGGCCACGTGGGAAACAGCATATGACAAACGCTCTGCCTCCAACGCCTTCATGGTGTGCGGCGTGCTGCACGTGGTGCGCTCGACCTATGAAGAGAACGAGAGCGAGGCCAGCAGGAGCCAAATCGATTACATCTACAACACCAAGCTGAGCCAGGGCGAGTACACTGACATCCTCTTCCCAAACCAGTACCAGTACATCACCGCTGTGGATTACAACCCCAGAGACAACCAGCTTTATGTGTGGAATAATTTTTACATCCTGCGCTATGACCTGGACTTCGGGCCTCCGGATCCCGCTGAAGGTGAGAGCTGCTCCACTTTTATTTAGTTCATTGTCTTTGTGTAATTCTCCCATTGTTTGGCCACGATGTAGAATGTCACAGATGGCTGCCTTTTAATATTGGTTGCAATTCAGGTGTGATGAAGAAAAGGGGGTTGTGTTAGTCTTGGGGAAAGGGCTCATTTGCAGACAGAAATTACAGATTCACCTTGGAATGAGGGATAGCTCCCAGTGGCATCACATCGCCGCAAAAATCTGCTTCTTTATTACCATGAGGCAGGCAGAGGCACTCACTCCAGCTGCAGCTTGGACCCTATCAAACTCTTTAATCTCGGGCCTTATCCGAAGCCATTATGAACACTGCCCTCCTGAACTTCCCTGTAATGCTGGGAATACGTTTGAGAAGCATTGCACACAGTATGACAGAGGTCATCCTTTCCTCCTCTCCACCATGGGTTTTTTAGTTGTGTTGTCATGGCTACCTCCTCAACCTCACAGAAGCCATTTCCTTAAAATATATAAATATATATCACGAGAGAATAGCCATCTTATTGTGGCATATTTTTAAACCACCAGGCTGGAGTGTGAATGACTTATGTACCACATGGTGAATCAGTGTCGAAGAATGGCTGGTAAGAGATCAATTACAGTGAAGAATCTCGACAGGCGGTCAGGGGACTTAAATTAATCTGTGAAGTGCTGAGAGACGACATACGTGTCATCCGACAGGGACCTTACATCAAGCTGATAATGAGTTTAATTACCTAACTGCAGCCACGTTATCCCATCGAGCCGGGCTAAGTCTCCCGCATGAAGTGGAGGAAATAAGGACCATGACCCAACTCTACGCTATGTTACAGGCTCAGGTTGCCCCTGAGCACTGGTCCGGATTAAGTTATGATTTTTAACTTCTGGATATTCAGGAGGGGCTGCCGGGGGGGGGAAATCTGATTCTTGACCTGAGCTGTTTAAGGGGGTTGGCGTTGATGTCTCAATGGAGGCTGTGTGCTCCTGAACTCTGGCCTCTTGTCAACATGTCTGTTTGTTTTCCTCCCGTTCCCTGGAATCTCCCCAGCATGATAACTCGACACCCAAGGGGAGCTCCAAGTTTGTGTCTGTTCTGCTGAACAACCAAAGCCTCAATTAAGAGTATGTTAGAGGAGATATGAAAAATACTCAAACTTTAATGAGTTCTCCATGCATGCAAACTGCCTGCTCGACTCTTCACGTCCTGATGTATGTAAATGTAATTAACAAGTGAATTATCATAATTACCCTCCTTGGCTCAAAAGATGCTCAGGGAGAGGAGGAAAGTGGCCATCAGTAGAGCATTTTCAATGGAGGGTTTAATGTGCTCTCTCAGCTACTGTATGGCTCGGTAAACATAAATGCCACATAGGCACGGTGTTGCCACTTGCTGCAGGAACAGTGGATTTAATTGAGGAACCAAACAGAAGTTGTTCATTTTACCTGTTCTTCTGTTCTATTGTTTTGCTACTGTTTTGTTATTGAAATCCAACCAGAAGCAGATTTTGTCACTGCGGATTATTTACTGTGTGTTTTATGGGAGCATTTTTTAAAGTGCTGTGAAGGAGAGAGGAGGCATCTCCTCATGAAGCTATGTCCAGCAACTGCACAATAGCCTTCGCGAATGGCACTCGAAAATAATTGGTTCTTGTTTATTAGGTTATTTCAGATCTACACCTTTAACTTCTTTACAGTGTAGCTATTAGGATTTATTACTGCCCATGATATGGCGTTGAATTAAACAACCTATTCTGCAGGGTAATCTAATGGTGCTGAAATAATGTCTCTCTCTTTGAAACTGAGGGGCACTTGAGGCGTAAAGGAAATTAATTGTACCCATTAAGATTCATCGACCACAGAGTGAAGTTACCTCGAACACCAAACTCAGTATATTTTTCTCCTTTGTGGGACTCGTGTAGCACGATGAGTGTCTGTGTCCTTTTCTGTCAGAAGCATCAACCTTGGGTGTTTGTGCTCATTTCAGAGAGGTGCTGAGGTGCCAGCAGGATTAGGAGTTTATATTAAGGGAGTTTTAGAAAAATGATCAAAGCAGAACGTAATTGACCTCAGCATCTTGTCAGTATTTCCTTTTACCATGTGTAGTGTTACTAACACTGCAGCTTTACTAATTTTGGCCATGGTTGAAGCGATTACCTAAGATCATTCCCCATATTGATCTTTCCGCTTTTGTTCCAAACAGTTCACACACATTTAAAGGAAATGTCTTTACTGTGCTAATGCATTGTGAACACAAAACAGCAATGATCAATACTTAGAGAGCCCAAGTCCTCAGAGGTCACAATGAAAAAGGCATCCAATAAAGAGCACACCTATGTGCTCACTGTTAGGCAGCGTATTCCCTGTGATGTGTACAGACATTAACTGGTTTCCAATGAATTCCCAAAAAAACAAAAAAACAAAAAAAACAATCTGAAGAGTCTGTAATTGCCATGAGCATTTCAAACTAACAAAGAGAGAAAGTAGAAAATTAATTTGTCTTTGAGGTAGAATTGATCTGAGGCCATAAAGACAAGAGGCATAAAATTAATGGCTTGGTCCGAGAGGCTCAGCCACTTGAAGTAATCTGCTAGGAGTGAGTACAAGTGGGCTCCGCACTGAATTGAAATGTCAAGCGAAAACTGCTACTTCATATCCTGCATGCCACACATATCTATCATCACCAAGTTGATGTTTGAGCCATTTTGTGGCTAAACCCAGCTGTGCACCTCGCTGCACTTTAGGTTTGCTTTTATTCCCCTGAAAGACGCCTCCAGGTGAGCGTTCAAGATGGAGGACATTTATAGATGTATCATGCACTAAGCCTATGTTCCACTCTCTAGAGCATGATGTTTGGCAACAGAAATAGAGCCAGAAGTAAAGGTGTCAAAGAATTTGGAAGTGCTCTAATTGTTCTGTTTGCTGAATTATGGCAGGAAATTGTTTAAGTGAACGTTATAGATGTGTACAAAAGTCTTTCTGCCTGAAGGGTATTTCTGTTCTCACATTTATCTTCCTGTCTTCACATTTGTGTCTGTGCTGTGAGCTGCTTTGCCACCTTCCCCCTGCTCAGACTGTCTAGTTGTGACTGCTCTATGTCTGTGCCTCCACAGTATTTAGTTTCAGGCCTCATACATTACCCCACGCAGACATGAGATATGTCCGGCAGGGTTTTTTTTTTTGTCTACTGATCTTTAAAGAACAAGGGTCGGTAAAACAGTGAGCTACGTCAATGGTTTCATAACAACTGTAGTTTTTTCATTTAGCAGGAATAACGATCGAATTTTCCTCAGTGCTGGATTAGAAATTGCTCATGAGTTGTCCTGTGCCTCTTTACTTTCCGTGCCAGGCTGTGAGCTCCTATCTCGTAGGCCTGAATGAAGCTGAACAGCATGTGCACATATAAACAGCCTAATGTAAAATTCATGTCTTGTGGGATTTATTTCTCTGTCATTAATTATCAGCACTGGCTCTAGGTAAAGAGGCAAAAAGACCAACTGTAGCTCTTACTCAGTTCTTCTCCTCTGAGACAGTCTTGTTATTGAGTCAAGCTGAAAAGTTCAACCTATAAAAACAAATGGACATATAAAGAACCACATGCGGCATAGGTACAGAGTCTTGGGCATCATTAGTGTGGCAACAAGCCCATTACTTTGATTAAAGCAAAGGTCTAAGACTGTTTATTTAATTAGCACAAAATCCAAAGTGCAACAATGACAAGTTGCTCGCAACTGAGCGAGCAACAGTGTTAGAGGAAGTATCCAGATCCTTTACTCAATTAAATGCATCTAAAACAAAATAAAGGACCTGCATTTATTTATTAATTACTTAAATCATTCATGCATGTTTAAATAACAGTATCATCAGTGAAATGTGTATATGTACCACTGAAAGTTAAAATTCAGAGTCTTTCAATAAGTAACATCTGATTGTTATATTATCAGCCTTGCATTAACATGTGAACAGATTTTACCTTCATCATACGTAGTTGCGTTTTACATACGTTTTGTCCAACCAAAAATATGCAGTTTACTGAAAAAAAGCAGAAAATCGTTACATTGGAGAAGCTGGAGCTGTGTTGTGACAACGTTATCTTATGTTTTAGTTCAGTTAGGCAAATATTACAATATACCTACAATATACCCTAGCTAGGTTAACTGGTCTGTTTCTCTCGTTAGCATGTATCTGTATTTTAGCAGAGAGTTTTAGAGAACAGTCTTTTCTAATACAGTTTTTTTTTTTACTAAGCTCTGCTGATTTGATATTTCCATTTCAACTATGGGTCTATTTGCTCTTGTTGTGGCAGATTATCCTTGTAAGTGATTCACCTTCAAAATGTATCCAAATAAAACTGCTTATATTTAACTGTAACATTGTGCTTCCCTCACAGAGGGGTATTAGGCAGCTTATGACCCATTTATCCTGATGTTTGCCTAGACAGGTGGATAGTTTTTCACTGCTGACTGCATGAGTGGGAATTGATATAAACATGCTCATTTAGTTGAAGTGATAGTGGCAACATATAAGACCAAGGACAAATAGAACATCAAGGCCTGTGATCATCTGATTGTGGTTTAATATTGTTTTTGTCTTTGCAGATACATAAATGACTCTGGGGGCTATAAAGTGATAAAACTAATTCTGCTTCATCTTCATCCATTGATTGATGATCTTGTATAATGGTTTCCCTTCCCTCTAGCTCTATTTTAATTTACGTGCTCTGTTTAGACACTGGTGACAGCCATTTTTCAAGTGTTCAATCTCAAACTCTTCCATTATTTACAAGAGGTATTATTAAGCATATGGCAACAGTATGCCTTTGGTGTCAGATTGCCCATAAAGAGTGACTTCACTGCCTCTTGAGAGAAATGGTAGCTAATTGGTGCAGCCCTCTCTTGGATGAGTGCTATCAGAGGACACAGGGCTCTTACTGGAGGCGAATTTTCTCTACGCAATCAAAAGAAAATTGTAGCGCATGATACAGACACATCAAAATAAGCCCACAGATGCATCAACATCTGACAGGCACATTACTTGGTGTAGTGTTGAATAGATATGTTTTATATTTGATGTTCTTGATGTTATTCACAGTCACACTCTGATGTGAAACCCTAGACATGCCGACTATAAACACGCACAAAGATTGAATCTTGTCTTTGATTAAAAAAATCACTCAGTCGACATCTGAGTGCCCCTGCTAATTAAAGCAATATGATTTCATGATTCTGCCTGAAAGAGTGAACATGTGAGGAGACAATGACCAAGTGTCTCATTGCACAAAATAACTTTGTACTTCTTTTGTAAACTAGAATATGTCGTCCCTACGTTCCCAGGCTCTTCTCTCTTTTTGAGAGTCAGTGATCAATGGATTATCTGCAACACTTGATCGCTATTTATTGATCTAATCAATAAGTCTGTGATATGTGACATCAGTTTTTTTCAACTATGACCTGTCCTCTTGAAACCAGTTGAAAAAGGAACAAGAGACAAAAATAAATATAGAAATCTCTCATCTGAAATAACCAAAACATCTGATTTTGGCAGAAAATTGTGTTTTCCCCATTAATGTTTTTCTTAGCAAGAGTCTAATTAAGAAAGTAACTTTGAGCAGGGCCTTTTAAGTAATTTTTAATCATGCATGCCCTAAAGCTTCTGGCTTCAGTTTTCTTTCTGGTTCAAAATGTAAATTAAATCAAATATTACATTTGGACTTTTGGACATTAATTTTCAGCTTAATTTACAGTGAAAGTAATCATTAGTTGTAGCTCCAACAGGTAACTCTTTGCTCTACAGAAGCATCTTCAAAATGACTATACCCCACTAATGGCAAAATATACTGTTCAAATCTATTTGGATTTTGCCAGGATGAAGCAGGAAACATAAAAAAAACACATGTCAAAAGTGAACAAAGTATTACTTGATAGTGTATGATTATTTGTGCTGAAATGTGTCCTGAGCTCTTGAGCCGGATTAATATGGTCTCAGGAGCAAGTTTAATCAGGTGATGCAAGCATATTAGTGTTTATATCAACCCATGGAAAAGCAGAAGTTTGCTCAGGTATGAAGAGGTTTAATATTCTGAAACCCAATTACACTTGCCCTTGTATTGCATTATATGCGTATATTAAATCAACTGAGTCAGCCTATGAATCATCTCACTTTTCCTGAGTCAATGAAAAATCCTCACCAACAATACATAATATATTTGAAACAGTCATTTACTGTAGCATTATTATACTTTTATTGTTGTTGCTGCCTGTGGAAAGTTAAAATAATATTAATAATAACAATCAAATCCACAGCTTATTTACTGAGAATTAGAGTTAGACATTTCTAATCATTGCAGGTCCTTTTCTTAGACGATCAATAACATTTTTTGTACATTTACTACTTAATGTTAACCACACACATGTCAGTTGCCACGTGCAGCTATGCCGTTCCAGCCAACCAGTGAATGTGTGGGCGACAGACACACAATGACTGAATGAGTGTAAGGTAATTAGCTAGGGCTTCTCGCCAGGGGAAAAGGTCACTGAGTAAAATGTCACAATTCAGCCACGCGTTTGGGTGATTTGAGGGTTTAGGTTTTATGTTAATAGTGAGCATCACAGGAGCGCTGTGTCTTCTCTGCTGTGGCCTCCTGACCACATGAGCAGATATCAGCTTTGTAATAAACTCGGACGTTTCACTGGAATGAAAAAGCAAAGATTCCCCCGACTGGCTGATTAGTGTGAAATGTGAAATGTGGGCTTTGTCACCATTCTCCCACAGGAAATGGAGATATGTGTCTGATGATGGAGTGTCAGATAGCATGATATTGCATTTTCTCAGAAGCACCCAGGGAACCTGTAGACAACACTGTAGTGCCTTTCACAACGGCAGACCTCATTGTGGGAAGCTGCTTTTATCTCCAATACAATCAGGTGGTTGTGGGTAAAAATGTATGATCATTCATGCAAGAGACAAGTAGCCTAGTATATCCATTTAGTCATGCACGCACACACACACACACACATACACTGGCTATATTTTCATTTTTATTCATATTGGTTATTCATTCTGTATGAAATGTATAGATTTCCTATTTGTGCTTTCATTTCCTTGTTATCTCCAGGCTCTCTGCAGCATATCCATGCACACGAGCATGTGCGCATTCATACATAGATTTTCTTTGCAGCATAGGCGTGGATTGAATACAGTGGAATCACATTATTGCTGATGTATAGTTTTTGTTTGGGGCAGTGCAGTTCTCCTTCTCCACACCAGCTTTTTCAAAGTGAGAGAGACAAACTAGGCAGCAAAAAAGTAAAACACAGGCAGGCTTTGTCTTCATCGTTGACATTTAATCGACTTAAAAAATCACTGCTATGTCAAAGGAGGCCCTGCCACCGCTGCT
>OMNW01008095.1:37809-55656 GCA_900303245.1 Selene dorsalis
CCCTGCCACCGCTGCTGTTGTAGTTTATGTTCTTCAGTAAGATAAGAAAAAGAAAAAGCAAGACATAGATAGTGTTGCATTGGCAGGTTTGCCTTGATTTTGTTTGGAGAAAGAACAGAAAAGAGGTGGAGTTATGATTGTAAGCTGTATGAAGCTTTTATTTCCAGGAATTATGGGCAGCAGTAATTCTAGCAACAAGTAACAAGCCACAGGACTCAAAGCACTTGCAGTTTCCCCACAGCTAGAAACGATGGGAGTTCAAGGCAAGGACATTTATGAGTCGAGCTCTAACAGCTTTATTCATCTCTCGTTCTAGTGCCAACCATTGAAGATTTCTCCGTCTCGTCATCCATACCAAAGACCACCACGTTTGTTACCACCACTGGGGCGTCCACTGTGAAGGGACATGGCGACACCACTGTGGCAGGAGCAGATCCAAGAGAGGGGAGAGATCCGTTCGAGGACAGTCGTGGGACAGGCACAGCTGAGCCCACTGTCCCAGAGCTGCCCCCGACACCCAGACGTTTCTGTGAGGCGACCAGGAGGAGAGCAATCGACTGGCCCCAGACCCACACCGGAACCACTGTGGAGAGGCCCTGTCCCAAAGGGACCAGAGGTAGGCCACCATCTGGTGTGACTGTGATAACATGTTATAACATTATGTAATCCAACTGTTGCTTTAATCTGACAGTTTTCTAAATATTATCTGATTTTTCTGAAAACTGTTTCATGTCCAGTAATCTGCCCAATGTCACTAAATGTCACACTCATGGATTGCTATTCAGTCTAGCTTTAAAAAAAGTTGAAAGTACTTCTGATCTTTTCACAGTTCTCCTCAAAATGTTCAACAATTATTTCAAAGACTAAATTACAACAACAAAATTTTGGATTATAAATGCTTCCTTTTGTATGGCCCGCAAGGAGCAGGAAAAGAAAATACAAAATTACAATATGATGTACAGCATTATTCAGCATCACAAACTGCAGGCTCAGACGCCACCATAGAGTAATAAACATTTCTCTGATGAACAATGAATGGCCATTTGAGGTCTCCCAAAATTACTGTTTTGTTGCAGGAATAGGATTGAATTTCCAGTTTCAAGTGTTTCTGTTGTTTTCCATCTTGCCCTGGTTTTAGCTATTTTAACCGTCTTGAATAGTCTCCACTGTCTGCAGTGTAGTGTTACGTTTTTCTTTTTTCATTGACAGTGAAGTTTACCAAAGTCTCAAGATCATACCTCCAGCCTATAAATCATCAAAAGTTTCAAAGATCGTGGAACTAGCTGCAGCTTTATTTGTGCTCATTTTGTTCTGCTTCCATCTGTGCTTTTATGTACCGTGAGTCTGTGACATTTCAGCCCCGAGGTTTGTCACATTTAAAAACAGAGTACAGCATCAGTAGAGTCTTTCACGAAATAGGTAGTAAGACTTTTTTTTTTTTAATACAGTGGCATAATGTGCATTGTACCTGTTTAGGTGCAATTTTGAAACCCATTTCTTCATGCAATGAGAGCGCATGAAATGGAAAAATGCTACTACCCATTTCTCCCTAACAGAGCAGGAGAGAAGCTATTGAAAATGATGGACAGTATTTAGGAAGTAGAGGACTCTACCAAAAAAAACCCAGTGTCTGATAATAATTAAATCCAGACAGTATGTTTACAGATACGTCTCGCAGCTGTGGAAGAGCAGAAAATCAACAATAAGTGAAACACTGTGATGGTCGTTATACCAGTTCAGTTGACAATGATACTCACACAGGAATCTCTCACAAGTTACCTTCATTCCCCATCAGTAAGACTGACAGAACTGTCACAATACAAAGCAGGACTACTGGAGGATGAAAGCAGGGAAGAGACAATGTTGTGACTGTCAGTGAAAAGGGAGTTTAGTATTACACATCAACCCAAACATATTACATGTGTGTTATCATTCATTAAGAATAATGCTGTATTTTATTTAGACATAGTATGCTAGGGGGATTAAAAATGTTTACAAATGTCAGAAAAAAATCTGCATCTATAGTTTGTTTTTTAGCCATGTAGAAAGCTGTCTTTTAGCATCCCTCCTACATTTTTCTGCTTGTGTAGAATGTACAAAGCTTTCAGGCTTTCGTATTGTTTGGAAATGGTTGTTCCTGCTGAACAAAGTCTGTATGGATGAAGGATCAGCAGGAGAAACTTTATCTGAGCATGGCTTTGGCTTCCCTCCAACTGTTGTGTTTATTCTGTGGTACTTGCAGGCATCGCCTCCTTCCTCTGCACTGTGGCAGGGACCTGGTGCTCCAAAGGGCCAGACCTCAGCAACTGCACTTCCCACTGGGTAACTCAAGTGGCACAGAAGGTAAATCTGGAATGTGTCAATTACACAGAATAAAGCAGCAAACAAGCATGCTATACGGCTAAAACTACAGCATGCAGTCGCAGCTTTTGACCTGTTTGCTTTGCTGGGTGCTTTTTTATTATTTCAGCAGAAAAGTGGCCAGTGGTACAGATCCTGAAAATAGTTTTTCAAGCATAGCAATTCAGTGTGGTAGCTGAGGGAAATGAGCTATCTAAAACGTCAGGAATAAATGCCAAGAACTGCAGTCAGCTGCTGGGATTGAAAGAGCCAGCGCTTCTTTTCTTCTATGACTTTTCCTCTTTGATGTTCAACAGTCATGCAGGTAGGAATCTAATGTAGATGCACAGATAAGAGTCTGGTAGTCTGCACGGACCACAATGTTACACAAACACAAAACATATTGCATTCTAAGGAAGGGATGCTTTTTTTCTTTGCCTGGAAAACACACCCACTAAATACAGCAGGTCCATGGAAGGTTTCTTGTCGTCTGAAAGGCATTTGGAGAAATGTAGAAACTGACTAACATGAGTGAGTTTTAAGCGAGTTATGAACACATTCGAAAGGTGACACATATTAGTACATAAAAGTCAGTATGCACATCAAGTCTACATGACGTTTGAGTGATTTATTTTTTTAACGGGCCATATACAGTTGACACCTCCGCAGTTCTCCTGGCCAAGTATTAGATAATGTATTGGTTAGAAATTTCTGATATATCTGACTTTCATCTACACCTAGGAGGCTGAGTGCCTCTGAACATTTACTTCCCACTCATAATTATGGTCTGTATGATATGTCGTTTAATTGACAGTGGCATTCTCAAGTTGCATTGTGATTGATGTCTGTACATGTACTGCTTCATTTCCTCTAAGTACTAAACTGAAAAGGACATGCATTTCTATACTAAGTGCAAAAACATCATACCATGAGGGCTGGTACAGTATATGGTATATACTGTTTAAAATTAGAATGTGGTATGAAATTGGGTCATAGCTCCGTCTAAGAAGGTTGGGGGAGGGTTGATGCACCCAAAAAATTAGAGCATTTTATCACAAAATAAGTGGTGGATTTCACTGATCACACATGCCAGTACAAAAACTGACAACCTATAGTTATTGCTGAGCCCTGGTGGGGTTTTTTTGTCATTTCTTTTCTTAAGCCTCTGTATCACAGTTATCTATTATGTTCCCTGCTAAACACGCGATCCATGTGCTTACATTAATTTTGCACACAATTACTTTTTTCTTCTGAACAAGCCGTGTTGCAGTGGATCATGACTGGAGCGTATGTGGGATACATTACTTCAGCTTCACATTGCAGAAACATCATCTCAGGCCCGCTTCACTGATGCTTCACTGACACCCCCCCGTTTTCTTTCCCTGTTGCCGTTTTTAGATTCGAAGTGGTGAAAATGCTGCTAATTTAGCCAATGAGCTGGCACGACACACACAGGGCCCAGTGTTTGCCGGAGACGTCAGCTCCTCGGTGCGCCTGATGGAGCAGCTCGTGGACATTCTGGACGCTCAGCTGCAGGAGCTCAGGCCCAGCGAGAAGGACTCAGCTGGACGCAGCTTCAACAAGGTACTGTGAAATTCCTGTCTGGCCTATTGTAACCTCTCATTAAACTTTGTCCCCGTTTTGGCCCAGCTCGGTGTCAGCATGACTCAGGACATTCATTAGCCGGACACCTACCGGTACACACAAACACAAGCCTCTGCCTGTACTTGTTCATATGCACACACATACACATTTATGGACACACACAGTCTCAGGTGAGGGGGCTTGGGAGGCAGGTCTAGCCCTGAGGGGAAGCTCATTCCTCTACAGCTCCCCGGTAATTACCGGCTTTGGAAACGCAGGCTCACCTGGCAGTTCCACCTTAAAAGAGCTAATGGCCATGAGCCCCCCACCAACACGCAGAACAACTCTTCACTGCTGACAAGTGTGGAACTGCTCTCTCCTGGAGCTACTGCAAGCGCTCAGAGAGAAAGCAGTAGGCCCAAAACAAACCCTACATCTCTCAGCTGCTGGCAGTCCCATGGAGAGATGAGTGACAGTTTGAAAAATTAAGTTGTTATTCCGACTTTCTCGACAGCAGTTTCTCTGTAAACAAGGTGATTTGCACTAAAATGACGCCTGTCGTCGGTGCCCTTATGTACCTCTATGTTCTTATCTTCAATTGCTATAATACATTTGCAGACAAGACTTAACAGCTTTCTCAGTGGAGCAGTGGTAGTGTTGCAGTGATTTGTGCGTCACATCAACAACAGCAACAACAACAGCAACAGCATGTGATTGGCTGTTGACGAGAAATAATGACTGAAGAAAAGGACCATGCCTGTAGTTTTTGCATGTTTTAATCATCTTTACTAAATATCAAACACAGTTAACATCACAGCTAACCACTCAGCACACCGTGCCACTGCATTTTAGATTGCTTGAAGAATCGTCTCTACTAGTCCAGGAAACCACTGGTTTCCATTTGTCTCTGTGCCATATGAAAATCTAGGAGCGGTCTCTTGCGATAGACGTGAGCAGTCTGTCACTGTGATAATCAAGTCTGCATTAATCTTTGTCACTTATATTACTGCTGCTTGCTAATTCAGCCTAATTACATTTTGACTTTACAAGCCTGCAGTGCTCTTCTCTGCAATGATGATGATGCAAACTTTAGAAAAAATAATGCTCGGTGTTGGCATACACACTCAGTGGGATTAGCATTTGTAAGAAATCAGACAATACACACTCTAATCGCCTGACTACTGTAAAATCCCCATTCTGTATGCAGCAGGTCACTACTCTTCTATACCCTTGACCATGTTTTGGAGCCGTAGTTTGCTTGTTCTAACAAACGGGCAGAGTGCAGATTTAATGCATATATGTGTCTGATTTATAGAGATAGTTTGTGTTCAGCTGTGGAAACTTATACAGTAACTTAATACTGAAAAATCCTCTCTGCAGTGACGTACACATGGTTTCCATGGTGTGGTTACAGGTGCTGGGTCAGAGGTGAAACCGTTTGCCTAGCTGTAGTTTTTGTCATGCAAAAAGCTAATTAGAAACTTTCTCCTTCACATGATGTTTACAAAATCTGGTTGTACCATTATGGATTAAAACGCGATTACAGTTTAGACAGCTTTAACAAATAGGTTTTATGAGTCTTGTGATTGATTTCAACGCCAGATGGGAATAAATGAAAGTCAACGTTCAGTGTATGCCGTTTTTTTTGTTAAGGAACAACAACAACAATGAAAAACACTGGTATGGTCCTTTACGTTTCGTGCAGCCATTTCCCACAAATCAAAAAGTAAATTATGTTGTCTGTGATAGCGATATTGACTTTGTTGAATAATCATTTTGGCTTCCTGATGTATTTATTATGAGGAGGTTGTAATCTGGACACAAAGAACATCTCACATGTTTGTTTTCTTATGCAGCGGGAGAGCCTGTGGTATGTGATTTTCTCTGGTGGGACTCAATTAGAAGGAAAAGGCTACTTATTTAATTCCAAGAGACCAACAGGGGGGTTTAAAAAAGAGCCAGTGCTATATTAATCTCCATGCCATGAAATACAAACGACCTCATCCCACATTGTTTATCTTCTCAACATATTTTCTAGCATTACTAATGGGGAGCATCAGAACCAGGTCTCAGTATTTTTTCTTCCACACTGCTGTGCATTCCTCACCTCACTATTATGTGAGCCATATTCATATTTAGAATTCAAACACCGTTTCCCTGAAAAGCATTTAGAGCCGTCGCAGCATTTTAAGGTTGTGGTTCATAGACCTGTGTCTTTTCTTCTTCTTCTTTTTTATTAATTCTGTAATATATGGTAAGTGGTCTGATTTAATGCTTCCTGTTTTCTTACCACCTCTTTCTTCAATCTGTCTCTTGATCCTCTTTTTGGTGAAAAAGCTTCAAAAAAGAGAGAAGACATGCAGGGCTTACATGAAGGTATAACTACACGGCTTTCCATGTTGCTTCCTCACCCCGCTCCCTAACGTCTAACCAGCAGCATGCAGCACTGTCAGTCCTAATGTCCTTGATTGTCTTGTTACAGTATATGCCTGGTGAGCGTGCTTGCACAAGATATGGCTGCTTCCTCATCTGACTCGGCTGTCTGTTGTGCTGTCATTCTGTCCATCTGAAGATGCCACCATCAATATCACTCTGTCTTTGTCCTATTTTCCCTCCTTTGCGTGGTATCACTTGTACATCTTTCTTTCATTTTTCTCTCTCCTCCTCTTCTTCCTCCCCCCACTCTTTCTCTCTCTCTTTCTCTCTCTCTCCGTCTCTCTTGTCAGCTCTTTATGTGTTGTGTGAATAATTGCCTTCCCACGGTCGTAATTGCACCTCCCTGTCAACCAGAAGTGTGATCAAAGTGGCAGTGTGCTCAATTTTCACTTGCTTACATTGTACAATTTCTGGTATCCCTTGTCCCCTTAGTGAAAAAAAATCTCGTTGCAGTTGTGTTTTATCTGCAGGATTAATTTCTGAGCCCATTAATATGTTTGTGTTCCATTGTGATTTTTCAGTCTCTCCCCTAGTCACTTTGGTTTTCCTCTGCTTTGGCAAAGTTTATTTCCTTGGGTAGGTTGTGCTGAAAGACAAGGGCATGCTGTAAACACTCTGGAGGTGATGCCTTGCATGGCATTAAACAAATGATGAGGTTTTGTATTTCTCATATGGCACCTGTGGGCTCTCTGTAAGTTTTTGGTTGCTTTTACTTGAAGCCTCATTTTACTATGAGACAAGGGCATTGTATGTCCCTCAGCTGATTTGAAAACACGTTTTCAGGTGTGCTACTAGGATGGCGATATGAAGCAATATGTCATTCAGCTGGTCTGGACAGTCACACTTCCCAGAGATGAATTCTCAGTGACTTTGGTGATTCTCTGACTTTTTGTGTAGCCCAAATACTCCACTCACCCCTCCACTAAAAGTATACCGAATTAGCTATTAGTGGTTTCTTTTTGTAATATACTCCCTGATCTGCAGCCAACTATTGCTGGACTACTTTGACTCCTAAGAAGACATAAAACCACAGTGATTCTCAGGCAAGTTCAGGAATATAAGGAGCATTTTTTCCTATGATTTATAGCTGATTTTCATCGATGGTGACAAGTGAAGCAAATCTAAAAATACTTGTGTCATGTCTCTGTGTTTAGATTTGCTGGATACCCCAGAGAAGAAGTACGGATTTTGACGCAAATTGCAGCAATCCATTACAAAAAAAAAAAAAACATAATACCATGACTGCCGCTGAGCTGTCTGTCACACTCTGCTGCTGCTCCAAATAGTCAGCATGGTGGCACGCAGACAGATCAATAAATTGATTATTGGACGAATATGAATTTTTCCGAAACGTTGGTTCATGACCAAACACCTGTGAAATGAATATCAGTCTCATCAGCCTATTCACCTACTTTGTTTTTGATGCTAATTACCAAATCTTAGCATGCTCATCTAAGAATGGTAAGAAATGCTAAACATAACTATGTTACCATGTTTTGCATAGTAGCAGCAGGTTGCTATTGACATGTAGCTCAAAGCACCATGTGGCCTGTAGTAAGTGAAGTCTCAAAGTACTGCTACCTTGTTTCTGTGTCATTGTCATCGTCCACTGTTGCTGTTAAAGTCAAAGCAGTTTGAGCGTTTGCGGGCTTGTTTGCTGAGCTTTCACTTATGTTTCTATATATATACTGTATGTGTGTAAATATATGTATAAAGCGAGCCACAGGGGTTTCCCTGGCAGCACCCCTGTGATTTGTAAAGTGACCTCCATCCAGGCAAGAATTAAAGAGGATTCAATGAGAACACAGATTCCTTCTGTGTTACACAAATTAGAGACAGTCAGCCTCCCCCCAACCCCTTTTGGATTTCATGGTTCCTTTGAGGAAGACTCACCAGGGGGGGAAGACCATTTAGTGTCTGTCTGGTTGTAATGGCTCCGACCCTATAATCGTGACTACTCTCTCTCTCCTGCACACACACACTTAACTCCTATCATAGTCATAGCTCACAAGCCTCCGGTTGCCTGCAAGGTCAGGGCCACAGAGATTGATTTCTGTGCTTGGGTGTGATATAAAGACACAGTGAGAGCCCTGCATCTGGATATAGTCATCACTGCTGTGGTTAACGTGAGCTTAAATGTTGTGGTTAATCACATATTGGTGCAGACTTTGGTTGATCCTGCTTTTCTTGTTATTCCAGGCAAACGGATAATCCCGTCTGTGGTCAATTAGTGTTTTGGATAATCATAGCTGTGGCTAATTGATACAGTGAGTAAGGGCTTGTTGTGGTTAATTACTGTTATTGTGGTAGGGCTCACTGTGGTTAATGGCACCTATGGTTAAATTGTCACTCTGATTTATCACACCAAGGGCTGCTCTGGATTTGGAATCTTTGTACAACTGTCTGCCTTTAGTGGGATTTTAGAAAGTTAGTTGTGGTGTGATTGTGCCAGGCAGGAGTCGTGAACTCACCCTGCCAGGGTCAAGGGAAACTCTTGTTTTATCAACATACGATACTTGTGTGGGTTTTGTGGAATGTTTTGCTTACTTACTGCTTATCTGAAAGCAGGAAATGAAAGGATTGCCATTGAAAACAATCAGAAATCCACCCTCCCACTCCCCGTCTTGACTGAGACTGCTGCTCTGGACATGGATTTCATGATAATGCTCCCCTTTTTCTCCAGGAGAATAGTAATCAAGTCCATTATGGGCAGATCCCGTCATGGAAATAAGACTATTGTTCATGGAGATAATTGTTATTTTGGAAAAATAGCTGCTTAAAACCAGGAATTAGGAATGCAGCATTGTAGACGGTGAAGGGAAGGAAACATTTGGTCGACATTTCTTTTTCCCCTCAAGCATTTTTACATTATTATTCAGAAAGAAAGTGGTCTAAAAGAGGCTTCCTCAGATTAGACCTATTTTTTTGTAAACAGAATATTAAATAATTCATACAGCATTTTTCATCATCATCATTATTTTAGTTACCCATGACTTCCTTGAGCCCCTCATATCTCTACTCGGAGTGATCTCCCTGTTGCTGCTGTCACTTTTGGCCATGCATGCCCTTTTAATCATTTGCTGCCCAGTCCCAGCGCCTTGTTATAAAACTGAGGTTATGATGGGAGGAAACAGCAAGCTGACATTTCACTTGTCTCCATGGATACAGGCAATCGTGGACACTGTTGACAACCTCCTGAGGCCGGAAGCGCTGAAATCCTGGAAAGACATGAATTCAACAGAACAAACGCACGCCGCCACTATGCTACTGGATACCCTGGAAGAAGGGGCGTTTGTTCTCGCTGAAAACCTGATTGAGCCAGCGATCGTAAAAGTACCGGCAGAGAATATCAGTAAGTTCCTCTCCAATAACTATAAAATGGATAAAACGGGATGTACACATCTGTCAGTCACAATATATTATGCTGGCAGTTATTTTTCCTTTTTGGCTGCGCACCATGTCTGGTTTGAAACTGAATGGTAAAATTGGTTTCACAGCGATATTTTTTTTCCTTTTGCACCTGGACAGCTGGTCCTCTTGAGGAATATCATTTCAGCAAATGCCACATCTGGCTCACATCACAATAAAATATTTGTCCTAAAAAGACCAAGCCAGTGTGCTGTTGCAGGCAGTTAATTAGTAGCATGATCTCATCAATGTAGGTCTGCTTCATATTTCTTCTCATAACTCTTTGTTGCTATGGTTATGGTCTCCTACTCACCCCTTTTGTCTTATACCTCATTGATTTTTAATCTTTTTCTTGCATAGTAAAGTCACCTCATTGAATATGTGCTGCAAGATGAAGTGTCCAGACCTCTGGGGGAAAACAAAGAAACCAATTGAGTGTCATAGTTCCATTCATACAGCACTCTGCCTATTCTCTCCAAGCCCTTCCCATCAAAGGAAAGTTAGCTAAGCTGATAAGGACTAGTTGCTCTGTCTCAACCAAAAGCACTGATTAATATATTGTGTAATATGCAGCATTTTGGCCACTTAATCACTGTATTCGTTCAGGTTTTACGAGCTCAGGTGTCAAGGTCTCACTTATCTGCCCAGTGGAGATAATATTCCAGTGGAGAAATATATACAGCCATATGATGAAACACACAACCTCGTAGAACATCTAATTTGACCTCCCTTGAAAAAAAATCTGAAAATGATTATTCTTGCTAATTAGCAGTTTGTTGAAGCCCAAATGTCACCTCCGGGTGTGCATCAAGGGTAAGACAAGAAGAAAAGGAGGCGAGAGCAAAACAGGAGCTAAAATCGAAGCAGAGGAGGGAGAGAGAGAGACCGAGTGAGAGCCAGAGAGCGACCAGAGAACAATTCCTCATCTCTGTCTGTCAGAAGCCATCTATCTGAGGAAGTGCGGCCGTTTCTGATGGGAGAGAGTGTGCTGATACGTGTGTCCTCCTGACCCTTCAGTAATTTCACACATCAAAGGGAGCACCACCCGGCAGCTGGCATACCGGAGAGAGTGGCTGCAGGAATTTGGAGGATTTTCAGAGATTTGCTCGTCGAGCCAAGAGCTATCTGAACCCACAGGGGGGAAAGAAAAAGTAAAAGCTCAATGATATTTTTGATCCTATGAATATTTGACATTCATGCTGCAGTTGGCTGTGCGCTTGCTTTCGCCTATCCTATATCGCTGCCCTTGTTGTTATGTTTTTCTTTGGCTATTGCCTCAGAGACATTCACAATCCCAACCAACAGCGTAGCGACATGTTTTCTTTAAGTAAATGACACTTGCTGATAAGATTGGATTCTGTTACTGGTACAATAAACTTTGAATCTTCACACATAACCCGCCAGGGCTTAACTTCAGAGCACTTTTATACACAATGTACTACTTTTGTTGCCAATGAGTATTCATCTCTGCTTTTTCTGTCCTTGTCTCTCTCTCTTTCTCCTCACCTCCTCTCTCTCTTTCTCAGTGCTGGAAGTGTACGTGTTAAGTACTGACGGTCAGGTACAAGACTTCAGGTTTCCACAGACAGGCAAAGGTGGAGCATCTCTTCAGCTTTCCTCCAACACGGTCAAAGTCAACAGCAAAAATGGTGAGAACCACACAATTGCTGAGTTTAATAATGGTGAGGTTGTGGCTTTTCTCTACGTTTTTGGGGGGTGTAGGGTTTACTGACACCTATGTAAAATCAAATCCTGGTGGACGTGTTTGTCGTCCTTTCGTTTTTTGGGTTTTTTTTTTTAAAGAAGCCCAAAAAAAAGCCATTTAAAAAAAAAAAAAATTCCCTTGTTTTTGTTCTGAAAATGAGATTAATATATTTATACCACTCACACACATTAGTGGTGATCAGCTTACCTTAGCATGCAGACTGACAGCTGGGGGAGCAGCTAGGTCTTCACCAGTATCTCTTAAGATCACTAAGCTCTGTTATTATTTCTTCTGCACTACCTCAGGCAGCCACTAAGAAAAAATGGTACAAAATCAAACTCAGAATTACAAGTCTTTATTGTAAGATTTTCTTTTTTAAATTAAACTAATATTTTCATTATAAATGTTATGTGAATTAAATGTGGTGTACCTGACTTAGAGAGAACCTGGTTTGCACCTGGCAGCTTGGGTGTTCACTGTGCTAGAAATAGCAAGACAGATTCTACCACTCTCTTTTAATTCACCCATGGTGCAAATTGAGATTTTGCTCAATGCTGGCTCCTGTGCCCACTGGTAGTAAAACACTTATTACAACTGTGGTCTCAGATCCAGGGGCAGCCAATCAATGCTTGCTACATTCATATAATACCACTGAATGAACACTGTATGCAGTCTTTTGCTTTAATGGGTGCTGTAAGTCTGATTACTCTATTATTGCCCGTTGCAGGTGTGGCCAAGCTGGTGTTTGTGCTGTACAAACACCTGGGTCAGTTCCTCAGCACGGAAAATGCCACGCTGAGGGGCATGGGGGACCTGAACAAACGCAACCTCTCCCTCACTGTCAACTCCCACATCCTTTCAGCCTCTATTACGAAGGAGTCCAGCCGTGTGTTTGTGGCCGACCCGGTGATCTTCACACTGGAGCACCTGGATGTAAGTCTTCCCCTGGGACTCGTCCAGACCGCACTATAGAGGTCGGCTTTGCAGAGGCAGAGTTTTACATTGAAGGGCAAATCAAATGTATTATTGCAGCAGAAAAACTGTTCAAAGCAAAGAGAAATTACCCCGCTGTGTCTGCTTTAATCTACACTAGAGAAGTAAGGAAAGTAAGTCAAGCCTCAAGCCTCGCGTGTCATGTTTTGTCTTTTGCAATTGCCATAGTAACCCCTCTCACATTTCCACACATGCTTTTTTTTTATTTTCATCTCATTCATCCCTTCTTTTGCAACATATCATTGCATTTAAAGAGTTTTAATTGCACAGATACAAACTGGGAAAATGAGCACATGTAAACAGAGTCTGCACGTACATGATATACAGTGAGTTATAGTCATAGATATGAAATATATAAGGCAACTATGTGTACGATCATGCATATTGCAGAGCATGGTCATATATATTTGATCATTTTCTTTCTCTCTCTGTGTTTTTGTTTTGCAGAAGGAGCACTACTACAATCCCAACTGTTCCTTCTGGAATTACTCTGAGCGGAGCATGATGGGATACTGGTCAACTCAGGGCTGTAAACTGCTAGAAACCAACAAGAGCCACACCACTTGCTCCTGCAGTCACTTGACCAACTTCGCTATCCTCATGGCTCACCGGGGAAATGTGGTGAGTGAGGAGGGGTTTTTTTTTAGTTAGTTGTTCTTCCACCGCCTCGCTGATAGGTTTGTGCACACACGGCAAGAACAAGAATGGCATTTTAGTGGAGATAATTAGATTATTGCTGGAGTAGAAGGTGAGGGCGGGGGGGGAGAGGTTGGGTGGAGAAGAGGAAGCAGGCTGTCACTTTTAAAGAGCGAGATTGTGGATCAGGATAAGAAGTGCTGTACCATTATCAGAACTAATTATATTTTACCTGTGGTCCGTGTCTAATATCCCGCTATGCATATGTCTCAGAGAAACATGGGAAATTGTACTATAACCTCAGCTTTAACTTATGTTTCCACCCCGCTTGAAGTGGTGGAGGATCCATTTGGTTGCGAAATGCAATTACAATCCAATTACATGATAAATAGCATGTGTAGCAGGACCTAGCCAGTAATAAATGTGGAGGATAAGTTTGTGGTTTGTTTAATCATATGTCCCAACTCCTGAACTCTGTCCCTGTCATCTGTCTTAACCTCAACCTTAACCACAGCTCGAAACCAGAGCCCTGAGGCAAGGCTTACCCTCACACCAATTCACTACACATCACCTCAACTGCAACTCCTGCCCCCAATAAAATTACAAATATCACAGGAAGAATTGCCTCACTTTCAGGCCACCATGTCCTTGAGTGATATTTTGTATGGTCGAGTCTGCTATTTTCACATTTTGCCTCATTTCCATCTTGAAATGTGCTCAGTTTCAGATCATCTGGAACTCGACGAAATGCGATTTGACCTCAAAAACAGAACCCACATGTGGACGTCACATCACATGGTGGAGGGTTCTCTGTGGCAGTGGTTCAACTAATGTCACTTTATGCAACATGGGCCACATAATGTGATCTAAGCATGTTCTGTTAAAGTGCCAAATGTCATCACGTATGATCGAGTTAAAGGACAGACAGGCAATTTTCATGTCTGTCCTAAATTAACAGTCAGCTGCCCATATGAACAATAAAACAGATTTTGCTCACTGTAATGATCCCTCCTATCTACACTGGCCATTCAGAGATCCCCTCCTAATGTATTTCATTGTAAGTAGTGAGGAACAAAATCCACCACTCTCTGTCTATGTAAAAATATAGGCTAAACGAAAGTGTGCCTGAAGCAGGAGAGCAGAAGCTTCAGCAGTTTGTGTTAGCCAGATCAGAGGGGTATCTTTCAAAGTAAGTTTTTATAGTATAAAATTCCCTCTCTTCATTACTATCCTTTTATTGTAGCTCAATGGGGAAACACAGAAAGGGAATTTTATACTAAAAAGACTTAAATTTTGGAAGACATTAACTTGATTTGACTAGATCAAAGCCACTTAAGCTTCACACAAGCTTCAGAAATGTGTTTTTCTCAAAATGAGGATATGCAATGTGCCTTCCATCACTCACATTGAAAGAGAATTAGGATTGTCATCTACATATGTGAGCAACATTGAGGACTGAACAGCCTAGAAATGATCATTCTCATTACATCTTTGTATGTCAGTGTTTCCATCAGGTCGCTGTTCAATTCAATTATATTTATACAGCACCAGTTTAGAGCACAGATTATCTCAGTAAGGTCAAGACCTTACAGTGTTGTAGAGAGAAACCCAGCAGGTCCAACCATGAGCAGGCTTTTGAAGAAATAAACCAAATAAGCAAAGAATCTCCCGACAGAAGCAAACTCAGTTGAGTCGAGAGGGCAGAAATGTGGCAGATGATGAGGAAGAGAAGGGTGGAAGGACAGATAGAACAGGAGTGGCTGTATTTACTGTCATTAAAGCAGCAAATTAGAATGTGAAACTGTCACGTCGTTATAATGATGATAAACCCACTTAAATGCATCTGTGTAATAATGTTATTAACAACAGCAGCAGCAGTGATAATAGCCTTAATTTACATGTCAACAAACACAGCGGCAACCACTGTGTGCTTAAATGTCACCAATCATTATGGGTTCACCGTCATTAAGTATGAAGAGTTGAAGGTCAGTCCATGCTTTGCCTGTGTGTCTGCAGGGGGAGGGCAGCGTCCACGAGCTCCTTCTTACTGTCATTACACGGATGGGCATCGCCGTGTCTCTCGTCTGCCTCGCCATCAGCCTCTTCACCTTCTGCTTCTTCCGCGGTCTGCAGAGTGACCGCAACACCATTCACAAAAACCTCTGCCTCAACCTCTTCATCGGGGAGCTCATTTTCCTTGTGGGCATCAACATGACTGAACCAAAGGTACAGTGGAGATTAAACCGCAGAAGATTTTAACAGAGTGGAGGAGGGTATTTCCAACTCAGTGTAACACAGAATTAGTAATTCACTTGACAGTTTGGTAACTACTTATTAGCCAGTTACTTGTTTACACCCTCAGCAGACAGACTGAGATCAGTACTAGCATTTATTTTAAGATCTGTGTCTGCCTCGCTGATGGATGTATATCCACTCTTTCTGTATCTTCTTTTATCTCTGTTTTGTTCTCCACCATTCTCCTGAGGGAAATATCTTGCTCTTTCACCTTGAATTGCTCGACTATGTTCACCAGCTTGCTGCTGACAATGTCTGCCGGCCCTTTTGTTACTGGGCAGGTTGTCAAATGTAGGGTTATCAAAGGTTTTTTTTGTTGGAAACATCTGCCTGCTGTGGTTAGAAAAAAGCCATAGCAATAAAATTGGTGGCCATAAAACCAAAATGAGCTGAGAGATGCTGAAAAGCTCAAGTAACCTTTTGTTGATTTACTGTACAAATAGAAACGAGATGAGCTTTAAGCAGAGCCGCCATTTGATACTACAATATCTGATCTGGCTAAATTAGGCCAATGTCACTGATCTGTGAACATTTAAAGTTTAAAACAAACACATAAAACACCTGGATACTAAAAAAAAGTCATTATTGGTTACTAGGAAGAAGCCAAATTCACCCCATTAAAAACCTTGTCTCTTCCTGTCAGCTGGTGTGCTCCATCATTGCCGGGATACTCCACTTCTGCTTCCTGGCTGCGTTCGCCTGGATGTGTCTGGAGGGTGTGCAGCTGTACCTCATGCTGGTCGAGGTGTTCGAGAGCGAGTTCTCTCGCAGGAAGTACTACTACATCTCTGGGTACCTCACCCCGGCCGTGGTGGTGGGCATCTCAGCAGCCATCGACTACAGGAGCTATGGCACACAGCGGGCGTAAGTGTAGCATCTCTGCAGTGACCCTACTTCTGTGAGGATACAAATCAGGGGCATTAGTCCTCCCTTTCTCCACATCAAGACACACCCACACAGCATGCAGGACCATTCTAATCATAGTAATATTGCAAAGTAGCAGTCTACCTCTCCTCCTCGGCAAATTTACACCCTGTCACAACTAAAAGGAAGGGGATGAGAAGTTGCAACATTAATGAATGCGCGGGCTAGCTGCTTTGGCCTGCTGGGTTTTTATTCTTTACATGTGGATAATTGCTAGTTAAAAGTTTATGCACTTCCTCGCTGGTTTTCATCCACGCAGGAAGCTTTATGATTTATAAGACTGCAATCCCCTCATTTATGGGATTGAAGTAAACTGCCTTTTTCAAACTCTATTTTTTTTGTTAGAGTCTTCTCTTAATTTCTGCTTTCTGGTGATAAACACAGACTGAGATAAATTTCATTCTTGAACTGTCTTCATTCGTAGTTTACTGTTCAGAGTCTCAGGTACGCACAGTCAGACATCACACGTTTGTGGACATTTGCAGACTGTGAAGTCATGAGTCCAACAACCACTGCCTTTTAGACTGCAGCTTCTCATGGCACGAGGCCAGTCCTCCCCTAAAGTCAGGTTTTCTTCTCTGTGGTCAGAGGAGTCTCTATTCTGTTGCTGCAGCCCATCATCCAGCCGACTCCCCTGCGCCCTGATCGATGAAACACAACTTTGTTTTGGCAGTGAGATGATTTAATGAACTGAATATCACCTTTTGCTCCCTCTAGATGCTGGCTGAGGGTTGATAACCATTTTATCTGGAGCTTCATTGGGCCTGTAACCTTCATTATTGTGGTAAGTTGTAATATTGTGCGCATGTGTGATAACTTTCTTTTTCTCTTTCAAAGAAAAGCTTTGAAAACAGTTTATAGATTTTCTCTCTCTTTGCGCTGGCAGCCTCTTGGCTCTGCTTTCTCAGATCAATTTGCATGAAAGGAAAGTGGTCCCATTATAGCTGACACTAGGACATCAGTGTCCACTCAGCTATGAAATCTTCTGAAATCAGAATAGGTGAGCGGCAACAACTTAAAGCTGTTTGGTCCTTGCTGTACATCTAGAGAATACTCCCCTCCTGCAATCAGGAGGAGAAATCGTCTCAGGCATGAAGGTCATTTGCTCAGTGGGAAAACAAGGGTGATGGTGAGGAGAAGGAGGGGGGGTGAACATGGAAGTAATGAGTGGGTGGGCCAGACAACCATTTCCACAGCTCATAGCCCTGCTGAGGATCATGGCACGTCCCCAGCCAATCCCAGTACACGGACATCTCCATCTTCACTTTTTAATATTTCATGTGGTGTGCTGGGTGTTCACAATGCACATGGAGGCACGCATGCACACACACACACACACACACACACACACAACATATGCAGGAATGCATGTACACAGTCTTGAATAAACACAGGCTGCATATCCATATAGGTGCATACGGTAACACACATGTAAATCTGTCCGTAGGCTGTAAATACATGAAAATCCAGGGGAGGTGCTGCGTCAGCAATGCTTGTTTTTTGCGCTGTGTTTTGGCAGAGAAGTG